>DWRA01001895.1:0-15458 GCA_018250295.1 Spathilepia clonius
GGCGGTGGTGCCTGCGGAGCCGAACCACGAAGTATTCACCTTTAAGACGACCTCGTAATTCATTTATATAAATTTATCATTTTAGTATTATTTATTTATTTATTTATTTAATAAGTTTTAAAGTATTTGCCTGTTTGGGATCGAACTTCGATCGTTATGACGAACACTGAGCATATTTGGCTGTTACTGCAAGGATAGACGACCAGACAGTTATTTATTTAACTATTTTTTGGCTTTTTACTACACAGTGAGTGAAAGTACGACGAAACAATACATCACAATCTGACATGTGGAGTTATTCTGTAAATTACCAATTTGAGCTCGAATCTCGATATATCACTATCTCGAATGACTTAAAACCGAAATGACGACACGTGAATTTGTGTTTTGCTTGTAACAGCAGTGATAGCCTCGTGTTTAAAATTTGGTCGTTCGGTCGGTGGGTTCGGGATTCGAATCTCAGACACGCACTTCTGATTTTTCAAAACAAGGCGCGTATTAATAATAGTCATAAATTAATTACTTTATTACTTGCTATAACGGTGAAGGAAATACACGTCTGAGAGTTCTTAACAAAATTGGCAAAGCGGCAAAATCTACGAATTGGTACTTGGCCATCTTGGTGGGCTATGGCCTAAACCTCCCTCGCTTTGGGGGAAGACCCATGTTCAGCAGACAGTAATGAATTGATGTCGTTGGCTACGAACTAGTGCTATGCTCTCTGATTAGAAATAATGAAACAACAAGGCAATTCACAGTGCCACGGTTAAAAAAGCTGGCAAGATACGGCGAATTTTAGTATTTAATTATGTCAAGTGTAAGTCGCAGGTAGCAGCCAGTGTCGCAATAAATACACAATTAACAATACCATCTCCATATTCGAAAGTGCGGTGCCGCTGATATTGTTGACATTTAAAGCATACCAATTTGATATTTCAATGCGGGTTCAGCTTTCAATTTTGTAAAATATTATAAAGTATGTAAAGATTTTTGATATTTCGTTATGTATTTGCTTTCCTTGTGCCTGTGAAAACATTCATTAACTTATTTTTTGTATTGTATGAAGTAGTAAACGAGCTTGCAGTCCACGGTTTTTTTATATGATGGAGTAGCAAACGAGCATGCAGTCCACCTGATGGTAAGTAGCAATTGCCGCTCATGGATATTTGTGATCCACCCCAGATGAGACCAGAATCCCAACTGAAGTTGACCACAGATGCGTTGCTACCCCTGATGACTAAGTTGGAATGCTTTGGATAAGTAAATATCCCTTACCACGCTCTTCAAACCAGAATACAGCAGCGCTTAACACTGTTGTTATTAGGCAGAAATAGGTGTGACAGTGGTGGCGCCGGAGTTGAATTACAGTGTTATACGACATTCATCAATTTTAATTTTAGTCCTTTCAGAGCACCTGGATATTCTGTATACCAATCAATCGATCGATCAATCTCCGCTCAAGCTGAGAGTAACTAATTGACGAATTTAGTTGACTTTTCTGGTTGTGGGTATTCGTGAATTTATTTGCGTGTTTTCATAACATGTACAGGGCGTTCTAGTGTAGATAATATACCAACTAATCTATGATATAGCTTTGTGAACGCTTTTGGTGGAAGGCCACGACCTCCTTCCTTCACGGCCACCTCTTCGGACCACGCCTAATTCTAATCAACGAGTTTGTAATGTATGGAGTTTCGAATTTGTGTTGGCCTTACAGAATAGGCCTCCTGCTCGTAGTCAGTCGCTACACATTGCATAAACTGAAATTGTCTCCCAGTGGACTTCCTTATGCAGCGGCGTCATTTGAACAGATTCGCCTCACTTTGGACACGTCAATGTATCAGAGTAGAAAGTTTGACCAATCTCCGCAACAGTAGGCCTTATTTGATCTGATGTAAGCGTATTGTCTTTGATGTGGCGTGACGGTTGTGAGAAAATTTACCATTATCTTATTATTTGCGGGATGAAAATGCCTCCGCGTTTTCTATGAAATTGGAGTTTTTTTTATATATAATGAAGTAGTAAAAGTGCATACAGTCCACCTAATGGTAAGTGGCAACTGCCGTCCATGGACATTTGCAATCAAAAATCAAATAAGACTACAAACCTACCTAAGGTCAACCACAGATCCGTTGCTACCCCTCAGGACTAACTTGGAATGCCTCGGATAGCACTGCTGTTATAAGGCAGAATTAGATGCGGCGATGGTACCGCCGGAATTGAACCACAAAGGGTCCTAATACCTACTAACAAGCGTGTTACAACTTATTTTTGAGCTAACTAACTAACTAACTGGGGTAGTTCGTTGTTATTACCCCTCAAAAAAAGTAAATCAGGACTAAGTTGGACCTCATTTTGGGATATAACGGGTACTCACGATACGATGTTTTGATTTCTTAGTTGCCGATAGTTTAAGCCGGCGATGCATTGGCGACTCCGAATATTAGTCTAAAATCACATAGGTTGCAACTTCAAACCTAGACCCAGCAGAACTTTTCTGCTGTGACATACATTTGTAGAGTGATTTATCTGGAATAGAAACTTAAAAGGTTCTAGTACATTAATGTAATATAGATACATTATAATTGTAAATTTTCAAATATATATATTTTGTTTTTTAACTTATAAAATCATAATAAAAATAACAATATTTAACACTAATAAACTAAAATTAAATTCTAAATAAATAAAATAATAAATTCAAATTGAATACATAAAAACCCTAACTTATGAGAAGAGTTACTTGCGTAACGACGATAAGACTGTCAAATTAATTGTACCGTAATTTTTTTTCGAATAAATCTGTCTTCGGCGATATCAATCACCATTTCAAGGACATCTTAGAATCAGTACACATAGTACAAAGCAAATAGACCTCTCTATCACACACATAAGAAACTTGGACAATAGGAAACGTGGCAGATGGCAGGTGATTTCACGGACCACCGTCCGTTGTAACGTAATGTCATGTTACAACATATTCATTGCTATCTTTATTCTGTGCTATCTGTAATGGAACTTATAGAGTTGCTTGAGTTTTATAGAATTATTAAATTTTTAGTTTGTTTATTTGTGGTTTTTTTATTGTTTTGGTATGTATAGTTAATAATCAATTTACCTACTACATTTATATAACGCTCACGTATTGAAGCAAAGGTTTTAGATAGTGACGTTAGTCTAGTCTAGTGAGTCTACTTATAATTCTAATAAGATAAGATGGTAAAACGGTCGTGGATCTTCTACGCTGGAATCACCACCACATATCAGATATAAGTGGAATAAAAGTGTTAATCGGAACTGTGGACTAGTTTAAAATATAGTACTAAAGGAGATACAGGTACATGAAGCATTTCGACTTAATCCACAATTGTAGAAACGCGTGTATAATCATCACACGACATGCTACAATCTTACGACTCCAATACTATGAGGGATTGATTACAAAGTCCCTGTGTGACAGTGATAACATAGTATCAAGTAACTTCATGCTCGTTTATTTCACTATACGAAAAAAATACCTGATTACTTAGATAAATAATTTTACTGTACTTAGCAGAAATACTTTGTAGGTGGTAATAACTACTCCTATTAGTGTCCAGTACTGCAGTAAACAAATCAAATGGCCGGTTCCATCAAACGACTGCGAACAGTAGGAGCAGGTGCGTCCACTTATCTGATGGGAAGATTGCAATCACTGATGCATTTGCCTAGTCCAGGGCTGGTTTTATTGCGTTTTTGTAAGTTTTTCGAAACAATATCGTAAGTTCATAGGCAGATGCAACAAAAAGTTATACTGCATATAGGGCTTAACTATTTAAATGTTAACCTTTGCAGATTTACTGGTGGACATAGGTCTCCTATTCATTGAGCCACATAGATCAGTTATATTTAATTGCAGACGGACTATCTGATAGGAAGTTCATAAATAACGGCGACTCCGTTGCTTATCAGTATTTGCAAAAACACCAAAGGAGTCGCCAATAGATCACCGGCTTTGGAAAAAGAGCTCTTTTGGCACCTTTGGACCTTTTTGCAGACTGCAGAAGAAGGAGGTAGTACGTATGCTCGGCTGTATTTATTATTTATGTATATTCACAGATTACTTCGCGATACATGATTCGATCTATATTCCTTGAGGGACTTGCTTTGACCTTTACTTAGTTACAATCAATTAGAGATACAGAACTTACTACTTAGTAGGACGGCATTAGTCACTGAGCAGATATAAAGATATATATAGGATTAATCATGATTTTTCCTTCAGATTCCTTTTCCCTGAATGATTCATTACCTCAGTGCCTGATTTACAGAGAGTAGAAACTTGAAATTTGGACAAAAGGATCCGTTTATGGCATAGTACCCCACTTAAATAGTGGCGGAATTTTGTTGCGAATTTTCGCAAATATTGAATTGAACTCCGTGAAATTAGTAGCTGACTGTCTAGATTGGTGTAATCACATAAAGAGAGTTAACTAACCGAGCTAAATGTATCTAACAACCCTACCCAATGCGACCATTAGCGCCGCTTCCTCGAAGGTTTAACCTAATGAGTCAGCCTAGTGAAGGTCCCACTTTTTGTATTAGATAATATCGCTTTTTGTCCAGAATACCGTTAAATGGATCGAATAAGCTTACGGTAAGCTTTTCTTGTATGCAAACCATATTGCGAAATAGTTGGTAAGATTGAAACATTTTAATAAGATTCTCTAGTAGCTGTGGAAATATTACTGTTATTAGTATTCCGTATTAGATTAATTCAGTGTTACATATCTATAATATATTTATGTTTCAACTTCTTGCGTAAAGATGGTCATCAGGTAAATAGTAATAAATTAAAAGAAGCAGTTGACATTAAACATTCGACAGTGATAAATGTTCAATATTTGTACCAATTTTGTACCAATGTTTGTTTATTTTAAGGGTATCTAATTAAACCTTTTAGGTTCAGTAGAAGTATACTAAATTTGTCCCCGTAATCTCGGGAGTAAAATGGACCTACCACTCCAGGAAGGGCGCCTCACTTTCTTTAACTTTTGTTCTTATAATATGAAACTCTTACTTAACATAACATTAATTTTAGCTATTTTAATAATTATGTATCGGTAGATTTTGTTGAGATTTTCGTTACGACCCACAATTGATAACTACAGATTACAATACTAGTATGATCGAATTTTTCGGGTATCTGCAACCGGGTACAATTATCAAGTTAAGTAATCAATCAAATCATTAAAAGATGCGTTGCTATCCTCTGGTCTTACCACCAAGGGATAATATAGGCCTCTAAAAAGGAATCTTCTTTGCCATCGTCATGAAATCAGTAAAAAGTAGGGCCACATTGCTCTAGGACAGAAATAGGTGTATTGATCGTGTGGTCGCAGTTTATCCAAAAATAGTTCTATAAATCTGCCTTAATGTTGTCTTGATTACACGAAAATATTTTATTTAGTGACACTTTTATTCATTAACACGGCAGATACTTGAGAAATCACAAAACGTTCGTGAAAGTTTCAATTTCCATTTCTGCAAAAATCCACGATTTAATTATTCTAATTATTGCGAAAATACCAAGCGGTTCTGTTGATCAATTTATGATACGTCGAGATTTCACTGATGTGCAAAATGTTTTTGGGCAACTTTTTATTTTTTATATGATAAATTATAAAGACTGTGTTTTTATTTTTCTACTTCTATATTTACAATACACGAATTACAGTTGCATTTCATATGCAGCGGGTTTCATTTTCGACTTTCAACCAGGTAAACACCTACCGATTAATTAATATTTTTGTTTTAATGTAGATAAGTGTTTATTATTCAAAACACAAGTACTCCTCAAGCGAGGCTTTTTATTAATTAGAGTAGTAAAAGAGCTTGCAATCTATCTGATGGTTTGTAATCACAGCCCCCAAGAACGTCGCTGGTAAATTCGATATATATACAACATATACATACAACAATACAACAACATATACATACGGGTTGTACCTAAAGTCAATTACAGATGCGTTGCTGAAGACTTTGTCGTTTGCCTCATTTACCATGCATATTTCCATCAAACCATATTGGCTCTTCCATACATATTATAAGCTCTTATTTCATACATATCTTTAACTGGATACTAATGTTAGTATTGATACTGTCTAAACAAGCGTCAGTAGATTCGATTTTGGAGTAAAACAAGACACTTTAATTTTACCGTGTTATATCGAATAGACGATACATATTCAAACGAATGTTCTATATCGCAACATACAGTTAACTTATATTTTTATCCTTGTTGCATAATATATAAAAAGAAGACCACAAAATCATCCGTCATAACAACTGTAATAGGTGTCAAACAAGTTAAGATAAACATGTTATAGTAGCCGCGCGAAAACGAAAGTAGACCTGTGAAAAACCTGTTGAGTTAATATTTATAAATAGAGGTCACAGACTATCAACGTACAGCCACAAAACGTTGACAAGCGGTAACTTGTGGTCTTCAATTGGTTAGGTTTAACGGAACTGTGGCTACTGGAATAGATCATAAAGAATTACCACTCTTTTAGATTTTCAATATTTGCCAAATAAATTTATATCGAAACATATCTCTTCAAACTTTGTAACAAATACGAATAGTTACATAACAGCTTGAAATATATAGCTTTAATCCATACAAGTTCTAAAATACATAATTTGCATAACATAATACCGTCATCTCTTTCGCATCTCTGATCGATTGCATACTAAATTGCAAAATAGAAAAATGGAGCATGATTCTTTCAAATTAGCTCTACTGTTACTCAACCTCAAGACTGGCCTTAACTACAGAATAAGAAATTCATAGAAATGACTTGTATTTCTTAATACACAGATAACTTCAATGCTTATGATCACAAGCAAATGATTAATGAGATGATTTTTTGGCACCACTGTGATTTCAAAATAGAAATTATTTTGAAATCACGGTGCCAAAAGACCATCTCATTAGTAGCCACGTTCATATTTTTAGCAGATTAATAACAATTATTTTATCTAACAATTTGTAAGTACCTATTGTAAGTTTCATCTGAGAATTTTGAGTAAAAATCGCTTCATTTTTTACATTTATTTTGTTTTATAACGTGTTTTTGTTTCCTATTTTTTTGTTTATAATTCAAAATTGAAGACCTGTGTAAATGAAAATACCTATTCCACATTAAAACTTTTTGTACTTTGACATTTCTAATGGTTTCTAATTCTAAGATGTTAGATGAAGCAAATCTCAATTGAATGTAGAACGATAAGCAATAACCTATAATTAATTACCTTAACGTGTGAAGAGATTAAAACTAAAGCCAAGGCGACCCATCAAATGTGGAGTAACCTTAACCTGATAACTTTATGTGAAATTCATGTATGTTGAGTTAATTTTAATGGCATAACTAGTTTAAAGCATGTGTTTCGACTTTAGATGATATAACAAAAATGTGAAGGTTATTTCAAATGTTATGTATGTCTTTAAAATTTTAATATTGCATTAAATAAGAATTTATATAGTTTAATAGAGATTATACTTTAGGAAGACTGCTTAAGTTTTTCGCGTGAAACTTGATATTAGAAATTGTTAGCAAGTGATTTGTATTATTTTATTAATTAAAGTGTGTAACATAAGTAATTTGATAAATAAATTATTTAATAAATTAATATAGATTCAAATTATCCCTCAACTACACTGAAACGGATAAAATAATTGAAGTATATTTTATTTTCTTTACGTTTACGGAGGCACGTACAAATTTTCAGTTACAATATTTTTTTTTATACTACTATCGGAACGGAACACAACATCAACTGAGAAGATCCGGGTAGAAGCTCAGCGGGTCTGTCTTTTTTAGAACCATTACATATTTTATTATATCTGACAGTCAGGCCGTGCCAGTATGTTTTATTAAATTGGGTGTAGTCGTCAAACCACTACTGTCCTACAGTTGGGCACGGGTCTCCTCTTAGAGAGAGGTTTAGGCCATAGTCCGCACTAGTGGTTAAATATCGTGAGAAAACATATACACATAAGAGATATTTATAAAAAAATGTCAAAGTTCTATGAAGTCTACTAATTCACACTTTGCAAACATGGTAGACTAATGGCCTAACCCCTTGTACTCCGTGAGAAGTGCCTAGCAATAAGACAATGATGAAAGAATAAGAGATGATACTAAACAAATTAAATTCCAAAAATAATTTAATGTAGTTACGAAACTTATTTTTTTCACCCAACTCCTTTGCCAATTATGTTGATAAGTTGGCGAAAAAAATGTCTTAAGTATTATACAATATTGGACAGCATTATGGTAAATGCATTTTGCAAGGGTCAGGTCCGGTCAGATCAAGACATTAATACGATAAATAGACCAAATTACGAAAAGTTTTCGAAAACGGTGTCATATTATTGCTAATTTAATTTGTTCCTGCTAATTGATTAACACTATAATTAGATGTCACAATCCGCGTAACGCAGTTGTTACTAAAACCGTCTGTTACGCAAGGTCCCGGAATCGCATCCCGGGTTAGCAAATGGCCAGATGATTTTAGGTTTATGTTTTGAGTATTGACACATGAGAGGTTCCTTTGCGAGTGTCGATGTAATTATTACTACGCAGGTCTTACCTCAGCACGTGATAATTTGTTAAGTAATACAAATTAGTGCTTCGGGATAACAACGAATTTATGAACGACCTCAGATAGGAGTATAAACTTATCTATGTTTGAATACAAATTCCAATGGGCGGCAGTAGCCATTGAGTATGACACTTTTACCACCGACAACGACTGAAAAGTAAACTATGTATTATATATGTAAGCGTCTACTATAAGAATATAAAAAGTATGTCGAATATAATAACTTTACTCTAATACACTCATGATTTTGAAAATATACTCTTTATACTTACAAGCATATTAATGACTATTATAACTACTTTCTTAGTGGTTTGTGTTCAATAATAAGACTCGTATGCGGTCGTGTTGATCGTCAAACGGAATGTTCCATGACATAACCTCTGACCAGCACAATGCGACGAAAGTAAGAGTAACGAGCCAAAAACCGGAACCATAGAAATGTCATTTGGTTAGCGCGGCGCTGTCTCGGAGCATTGAAATGCAAATAAAATAATCTTCTTTAGGATTACTGTTATTTTACTATAGGTCGTTGAAAGGTTGCGTACTAAGATGATAATCTGATTAACTTTTCAATTTAGCGTACAAATGTATAGAAGGATGTTTGTATATTAATTGAAATTGTTTTGGTTTATACATAACTGTGCGGTTCAGGAGACATATATATCCAAAGCGTTCCAATCTAGTTATTAGTGCCTAGTAATATTGTCCCAGAATTAGGTTCTTCATTGTTCATAGGTGAAGCGAGCAGGGATATCTCCTTTACCATTACATGAACTGCATACTCGTTTGCCATTCTTAAAGAGAAAAAGATAACAGAAATAGTGTGAAATGAAAATTATATGTTCCCCGATAATAGCTAAAAACTTTTTAAAACAAGGGTATTCTTCATACTACTCGTTCCTCAAAACACTACCTACTCGCATGTTGTAAGATATTTAAGAAAACATTTAACATTTATTTAACACCATTTGGAACGTTAATCGGCAATAAAACCAAAGGAGCACGTCTACTTTAGTTTCATTGCTTAATTCAATTTAAAAAGTGAGGATGTTTAAATTTTAATTGCGTAATAACACGTCTTGATTGATTACGTTCATGTCAATGTCGAACGTATAATTATTAAAAATAATTATTAGAACTATGAAAAGATAATTTGCATATTGTATCATTTACTTGATCAATTAATTACGTGTAGCGAATTCACTTATTTTAATTGA
This sequence comes from Spathilepia clonius, assembly GCA_018250295.1. Taxonomy (NCBI): domain Eukaryota; kingdom Metazoa; phylum Arthropoda; class Insecta; order Lepidoptera; family Hesperiidae; genus Spathilepia; species Spathilepia clonius. The sequence goes on from DWRA01001895.1 coordinate 9,864, forward strand.
ATGAAAATTCTTTGTTGATATTGTGCTGTGGACAATAAATCTTGGTCTGAATTCGATTATTTTTAGATTCACTCGATATTCTAAGAATGTGACCAAATTGGTGTCTAGGTTTCCTCGTGATTGTTTTTCACCATAATGGTAAGTGATAATATTTTTTTAATACACATAACTTTGAAAATACAGAGGTTCGTGCCAAGGTTTGAACTTCGGACAAAAAATTGCAAGTAAATGCAGTAAGAATATTTTTTTATTATCTAATATTAAGCTGGTATTTATTTAACAAGAGCTCGTAACAGTAGGTACACGTAATTACATGGTATAAAAACTGTAAATCGAATTAATTTTACTGACACATACCTAATGATGGTTGATAACTTTTTGCAATCCATATGTCATTTGTAGCGGGAGTTTTTTCTGCAAAGTTTGACAGTATCAAGACATTCCGGTCCGACTAGTTCGGCGCACGTAATCCCTGCGCCAAGTTTGAACGGCAAACAGAGCGTGGTGTCTTCATTGTCGATTACGGGCAGTTTTGTGCCCAAGATAAGTAGTTACTTTCTACTTATTTTTGAGTTTTTTTATGAAGTAGAAGTAACAAGCATGTAGCCCACCGGATGCTAGTTCACTGTTCCCGTTGTACTTTTGCGGACAGCATAACAGCGGGAGACTTATTGGGAATTGATCACGAATGTGTCGCTACTCTGAGGTAGAACGACTCGAAATAATTAATGGGCCGTAAACCTCACTTTAAGCCATAATACAGCTGTGCTACGCTGTTGCACGTTCAAATATATTTGATGATTTCAAAATATTGGAAAAACAGGTAAAAATTAAAATAAAGTTATGTAATAACTAAATAGAGAGAAATATTTTCATGAATTTGTTCAAATTTAGCAATATTTAGGTTAACTTTATAAGAAGTATTTTTATTTAAAGTATAAGTTCACGGGTATACTTATTCCTATCATTTTGTTTTGTTTTCCGTGTTCATTGTATTGTTTGTCATCGTTTACCGCAGATTATAATTTAATGTCGTTTGCACGTTGCAGGAAATGATGTTTACACTTTCTTCCATTTCTATTGTATAAGTGTTCGTTTCTTTAACAGTTTTGATGGAAATCATTGTCATCACTTGTACTTTTCATATAGTACACATTTTATTGTTTTAGTAACGAATTAAAATTTGCAGTTGTGATAAACTAGTGGTATGATTAGGGCTCTCACGATGGCAGTCTGAGGTTCAAATACCTGTGATCTTTTGTTATCATACTCCATACAAATATGCTTTAACAGGAATTTTAAATCTCCTGAAAAACCTGAAGATCTGAAACCCTGAGAAATCTTTCAAAACTTGGAGATCGTAGAAACTCTAGTATTTACACTCCGGCAACACCATCGCCGTATCTGTTCGTTATTAACAATAACAGTGTTAAGCACTGATGGATTTTGGTTTGAAGAGTGTGTTAAGAGAAACATACTTATCTAGCGAGTTCCAACTTAGTCTTCAGGGTTAGTAACTCATCGCTGCTCGATCTCAGACAGGATTCCTCTAAAACATGTGGCGTTGATTACGGATGTCCGTGGGTGGCAGTGGCCACTTACAATTAAGCGGACTGAATGCTCGTTTGCTACTTTTATATTATTAAGAACAAAATACACACATTTCATCTTGAGACAAAAAAGTTTTCTGAGAATAATGAGTTACGTGGATGCACAAGATTTTTAAGCATGCAAATTTCTATTGCTTCGCAATAAATCCTTTTGCATTTGAATTTAAGACATTTACATATCGTGGAATATTTTACAAAAATATATTTATAGCGTTTTACGAGAAGTATGTCTGTGCTAATTAAATTACTTATTTCTGCCTAATAAGAAACTTACTTCTGCCTAATAACAGCAGTGTTAAGCGCTATTGTCTTCTGGTTTGAAGAGTGTGGTAAGGAAGATAAGTTTATCTTCCTTCCCACCACCACCACCATGGATGGATACCACTTACCATGTAGTGGATCGCTGCTGCGTAAGCATATACGAACAATCAGCTGGCTTGACACTATCAGCGAAGTTAAAGGAGGGACCTGTTAGGTGCCAATAGCACAAATATTTATAGTGTCAATATTATCTGTTGGTTTGTCAATGTTAACGTCCCAAAACAAGAAGGACTTCAAAAATTAATAAAAACCGCAATTTAAGCTTTGCGAAAATCGAATAGCTCTACTACCATAATTTACTCTATCATCTTACCAAACTCCGATCATAAACTCTACCATCCAAAGTGCAAGCTCTACCGACGTAGAGTGCACCGCCAGTCGCATTTCGCGCGGTGAGCGAGCTTCACGCGTTACTCTACAACCGTTACGTTCAACCGTCTTACGAACTTTCGTTATAATTTGACGCTTTCTGCTACGGAAACTCATGTCAAATTTAGTGGAGCGTTGATAAGTGGTGATTTTTGTATTGGATGCCATTTTGCATTTTTATGGTAAGCCTTTTAAAAATATACTTTGTAAGTATACTAAATACACGCAAAAATATAAAAGAAAAAAATAACCTCTTTCCTTTGGTATTGGGATGTAAATTAAAAACAAATAAAGAAAGAGTGTTTAATATAAGTACATTATTACACATCATTTCTTATTAATATAGTTAGTAGTTATACATACGTATATATTACATTTCCTAAGAAAGATCGGATGATATTCATTATTTTAATATTTTTTTAGAATAGTAAAGTTACTAGAAATAGTTACATATCAAGTAGATAAGTTTTTAATCGTAGGCGTCAATACATCGTAATGATACAACTTTTCCGGTTTTCCGGAGCGACTTTCTTTCAAGATTAGTTAATGTTATATAACATGGGAAGTAAATCGATGGCTACCGTGAATTTTAATACGGTTTTATACGTAATTTGACGTGTTTTGATGAGTGGATGTCTGGAAAACTTGTTTTTTATATATATTATAGAAGTAATAAAAGAGTATACAGTTCTACCTAAGGTCGGTCATAGTTACCCTGAAGACTAGTTTGGAACTCCTCCAATAAGAATGTCTCTCTTACCATATCCTTCAAACCAAAATGCAGCAATTCTTAAAACTGATGTTATAAGGCAGCAAAAGGCGAGACGATGTTGCTGCCATAGTCGAACCAAAGAGATGTTTACCACCTTCAAAAAGTATTTTGATGAAACCTGTTTGAGATAAAAATCAAAATTCAGGTTTGTCATTCATCGTAGTCTTAACTGTTGTAACTTATATTTATTATCTGTGTATTGAGTATAAATATAGTGATATATAAAATTTGTATTATTAAATACGCTGCATATAAAACTCTATATGTTTGTATCAGAGTTAAACTGTCACAGAAATATATATATCTTACAGGAATCCTAAATTCGTTCTTTTAAAGTTAACTTCAAAATAACATATTAAAAAAACAACAATGAACTAACAATCAGAATAAAATATATAAAAGTAAATGGCATTTTATACAAATTGATAACAGTTTTAAAATTTACAATAATACTAAATCGCACAAAACTATTTTGAAATCGAGTTACGATGTACCCATAAATGACAGCTACGAATATTAACATAATTTTATATATCTGTTCATAAACTTGAAAGCATTTAAATGGCTGTCTGCGTTTCTATTTCATTGAATTTTAAATTATGTATTAGCTTTTCAAATACATGTTTTATAATTATATTATTTATCTAAGTTTTCAAAGTTGAAAGAACTCTTGTTTGTTCAACTCTTGTGGCACCAACGTCACACTGTTGAACATATTTAACTGCAATATATACAGGTTGTTAAGTAAATGAAGTTTCCAATTTTAAAGCTTGTTATTTAAAATTTGATTCACATCCTAAGTATATATAAAATGTAATATATGAAATTTGATATATTTTTGTCAGAATTACCTATTAAAGTACGTTAATGATGAATATAGAACACCATCGAAGAATGACCCTAAAATACAATAAATGAATCTTGCTAAAATCTAATGCCGCGCTAAAAAAAAACAACTTGCGAGCCATATGCCATCCATACGTGAGAGGCTTTTAACGAAATTATCAGTGTATTTTTTTGTAATTTATTCGTATTGTTTAAGGATTTTCTGTTTAGTTATCTGTAAACAAGAATTATCATGAGCTTGATATGTCCTTCGTCGAATCTAACACACTATATAATGCCAACAACTTTGTCAGAATCGTTCCTATAATTGCCTATATTAACGCTTTTGGAATTAAATTGAAGCTTTTCTTTTGTGAAAAGCTATAAATAAATTATTATAATGCACTTTTCTATCTTTCGAGATAAATATTTTTTGACAATCTTTTTAACACTATGTGCGTATTATGGTGTCAATTATTTACCACGTATTTTTTAATTATTTATACATGGTGAGTTTATAAATCTATGTAGAGTTTTTAAAACAAAAAGTATTTCCGCCATCGATGATATTCACGTTGTTTTCCGGTTTATGGTGTAAAAAGGTAGAGTCGTTACAAACAATAGGCTTTCCACCTGCATTCTCTACATCGAAGTAGCGACTTATGAACGATTAATGATGATAGAGTACATATATCTGTGAGATGCGATACACATTATAGTCTATTTTTTGTATAAAATCTATGTTATGTTGTAATCTTATTCTCAATAATACTCTTGAATAGGTCCAATACATGTTTTTAATTTTCCATAGAAATACCCTATAATAATTGTTAAGAAAAACAAGACGAGACAATAGAAGTTATTTTATTTTGTTTTGGTCCTAAATACTTAGAAAAGTGATGATGAACACTGACGCCGTGGTAAATTCAGCATGCAAATAATAATCCGATCATGTGGTAAAATAAGAACCTTCCAAAAAGTTATAATTAACACCATAGCGTGACCCTGTCGCTACGGTGTTGTATGTGCGTGGTGTCTTATAACTTGGGGGCATTTCACAACATTTTTCGTAAGATTCATTTCTGTTGAATTTTAAAATATTTTGACGCCTTTTTCAATCACCTGTGTCTATGAAATATATGCTTAAATATGTCCATCGTTTATTGTTTCACTTCGTATAATGCGAACAATAATGAGAAACTTCTGAAATTCATTACCTAAGAGACTATACAAACAACTATCAAAGGGTATGTCATATGTTACGATGAAAGCTGTAAAATATAATTATTGTTGATTCTGCTTCTTTTAATAAAAATTCAACTTATCTTCGAATAAACTTTACATTCATATTTATCACAATATCTTAATCTTTATACAAGTTATGCGAAAACTCAGTACTCATTACATAAATTAACAAATCAATTATTTTACCGTAAAACAATGGCGTTATTTCACAACGGTTACCTAAGCTGCCGTGTAATTAACTGTTACTATTTTAAGAAGGATTATTATTTTTATTCAAGCTTTACCACAGCCTTAAAGCCAGAATAGGTATACCAACGTAATATATTTTTATAGCATGGAAATAGCATACTAGCGTAGTTTTTTTTTTTTATATGACGGAGTAACAAACGAGCATGCAGTCCACCTGATGGTAAGTGGCAACTGCCGCCCATGGACATTTGTGATCCACCCCAG
>DWRA01001896.1:0-15456 GCA_018250295.1 Spathilepia clonius
TGGATATTTGTGATCCACCCCAGATAAGACTAGAATCCCAACTGAAGTCTGACCCCCCCTACCCCTGAGGACTAAGTTGGAATGCCTCGTTAAGTTTATCTCCCTTACCACACCTTTTAAACCAGAACACGGCAGCGCTTAAGACTACTGTTATTAGGCAGAAATAAGTGTGGCGGTGGTGCCACCGGAGTCGAACTACAAAGGGTACCACTTTCAACCTTATCTTTCAAGATATTATCTTTTTCATGAATAGAACTATCAAAAATAGGAGTGATACTAGTCCGACAAGAAGATATGTATGCCAGGAAGGTAGGTACTGCGGTAATACCGCAACAGCACGATGATTCTTGAGCTTGAAATTTTGCAATAAATCCGGTTGACAAGCGCCGGAAATAGCCAGTATGATGGAAACGGCATAATATTCGGTTCTGCATGCAGTTAAGGCTATTCGAAGCATAAAATCACTAGCGGTGAACGGGTCTGTCGTATTTTAGGTGTAAAATTCGTTGAATTACGCGAGGAGTCACAAAATTTAGGTCGTCATAGTACTAGATCGTAAAATTTTGATACCGAATATACGAATCGTTTAAAATATTTACATTGTTAGTCATTTTTGAAAATATAGCTTTGTTCACTGAAATTATACGGATAAAAAAGTAGTTCTCAATTTGGTAGATTTCCAATATCGTCATTTTTGTTTCTTAGTCTTTAGGGGTATCAATGCATAACTATGTGAGCGATCTATGGCAGATTTCTAATCTTATTTGAAATCGATTGGAGATGTACATGGCAGTTACCACTTAACATCAGATGGACTGCATGCTCGTTTGTGTCTAGCGTATAAAAAACTTATAAGGACGTATACGGAGTTAACTATATATATTTTTTATATTTCTATACCCTACGCGCGTCTTTCACACGAACTGCACCGTCGGCTCATAAATTACGGGGACGTGTGCTGACTATCAGATGCGCATGTCTTAAATACTTCTCCATCATTTTGTGTATACATTTGTTTAATCCGAAAACATAATGGGTTTAGGAGTCTCATATACTTTAGTGTTACACCTCTAGTGTTAAAATAAGCCATTTTGTAATGTATTTTGTTCATTATCCGACATGAACAGTTTTAAACCCTATTTATACCTACAGACACTGAATATGAGGTATGGGTTCTGGAGGACAAAACTACTGTCCTATACAGGGCCGGACTTAACCATTTAGGCATCACGGACGGGCGGTGTGAGTGGGATGTGGGGTGCTTATAATTGCCACACATACCGTTGGTACATGTGATTTTTGTGTTTCATTTCTAGGCGTCTTTAAATTTATTTCGCTTTGCGTTTTTTATACATGCGTTGGCTCTAGGGAGACCTCTGGATCCCGGCGGCGCCCACCGCGTTGCTTCTGTACCTAAATTTATATCTAGATCCTAACGTACAGCCGCGCAGGGACGAACAATAATAATGAAAATTCTTCCCGCACTTGGACAGCGTGGTGTACTATGGTTATAACATTTCTCATTAAAAGGCAAGAACCGTCCCAGTCTGCGGGACAGTGGATTGGTGATGATGATTTATCCGTAGAAAGAGGACTACATTCGAAGTGATATAGCATATATTTTTCGTGAAATATTTAGGATTCCTGCATAATATTTGAAAAACCACGTACGGGGATATATGCCATCGTAGCTACGAATGGAAGCTTGTAATAAATATTTAATGCAACCTATGGAATACGGAAGTGGCCCGGATATCTTATGTTGTACTTTATCAGATACGATGCCTTGCGGAGTGAATGCCAATTAGCTGGTACTGTGGGTGGCATACATAGCTTTTACCTTTGGATATTCATAATTAAGTGTCCATTGCTAAGCCTTCCTAAAGTCCGGCAGTTTTACTTTCGACAAACGTATTAGCTTCCGAAGATTATTCCGGAAAAGCAATTTAAAAGCTCGAGGGATAATAGCGGCTAAATGTTTTGGAAAAATATTCTCTATTATGGAAATATCACTCATATCATTGAAGAAGTTATTTACGTCGTTTTTATGATGTAGTTTATCATGTCACAGCGTCAGTAGCGGGTAGTGGTACTTCTATTTAAATACACAATAATAATCTACAGGAGATACAAATGTTCCATTGGGCAGCACACTGAAGAATCCAATTTCGTATGGAAACGAGTTCTCGGCTTATTTTAAACGTAATTAACAATCAGGAGCTGACAACCCGACGTATGCAAATGGATGCATCCGTCGAGCACCGGATCGGTGGCGAAGGAGGGGGTGAAATAAATCCAATTATAATATACACCACAAATAAAGCTGAAATTATTGTGTACAAAATTTTGCACATCCGCGCAAGGATTTTTATTTTTTGTGCTAAAAAACCGAATTTTGAGGTAAATTCGTACCCGTCAAACCGGAACACAATAGCACTACACTGCTGTTTTCAGGCAGAAACAGATATGTCGCAGGCAAAGTATAAATAGTTATACCACTTTCCGTTACTCTTATGTATTTGTAGATAGATCAATGTTTCACAGAAAATAATATGTAATAGTTTTATTTAATCGTAAAATCGTTTGAAAGTGCAAGAACCGCTTGTGATTTGATCTTGGTGGCACCACCGTTACTCCTATTTTCTCTTTTATAATAGCAATGGTAAGCTTTCCTTTGTTCTGGTTTGAAGGAGATAGTAAGAGAGCCAAGCTTATCGGAGGCGTTCCGACACTCTTTAGCGGTACCAACATGTCTGTGACCGACTTCAGGTAGGATTCTAATCTTATCTGAGATTGCAGAATACCCGTGCGCGGCTGTTGTCACTTACCAGCAGATGAACTGTATATATTTGTCACTTCGGTAGTATAAAAAAAATAGTGTAGATTTCTCGACTAAAAATATGTTTTATATAACAATTGCATAACTTTACTAGACGCGGTCGAATCATAAAACAAAGTGAGTGGAGCGACACCTGCCACATTTTTAATGAAAAGTTTGTGTTATTTCTAATGGGAATGTCGCGGGAGTTTCCCACGCAAAAGAAACTATAAAATACAAAATGTTGTCTAGCATATTATTTATTTTTCTATACTATGACTAGGGTTTTTGTTTCGCGTGAGGATCCAGCTTGAATGCTTTCCAGTGCGGTTATTTCACAAACTGTTATTTCGTTAGTGAACATTTCATGAGGCAATGGGGGTCATTTTAGTTATTTCAATATCTAGGTCTAGGTCTGAAGTCTAACGAAACTTCAGACCTAGATTTCGGTAGCCACATTATGAATTTATGAGGGAAAATTTGGTACTTCTATTTAACATAACAGAAAGATGCACCCACTTCGAAAACATACGGATTATATCTATTGTTAAGTGGACGTATATTCTGAAGGGGCAGTTCATAACATATTTGCTATAATTTACAAAAACCATACAATATACTAATAGGTCGAATTTCCTATTTTAAGATTAATTATATTATTATTTGTTCTATGTACTATATAATATGTCAAGCACAAATCATTACGTTAAACTATACCTTTGTGATTAAACACGTCCGTTGGATATGGCCCAGACCTGTGATCTGCGTCACACGTGGTTTAATTACACACCCAATGGACACCTTGTTACATATATAATTATACCTCCTATTTGCTAACCCATTAATCGCCATTGTATTGACTGATCGCTCAGTTTCTAAGAAGATTCTATTATTAGTAAATTACAATGCAACATAACTAGTAATATTAAACGCTGAGCGCTACGAGGTTGTCATTGTAACGTTAAACGAATGCATCAAGTGAGAGAGTTACAATATGCGACCCCGTAATATAACGCGAAATAGTTAGGTAAATGAAATGAATTCCATTAGATGTGAAATAAGGTAGAAATATGGAAAGCTTTCTTTCTCATTTATAATGAGAAAAAATAATTATCATGTGAAATTACATAGGTTTTTATATTAAAAGATGGTATATCAAAGGTGAGACTGTGAAGATCTTCTTCTTAAAGTGCCTCCCCAACTAGTGAAGGTTGGCTTTTTGCAGTCCTCCTTGTATTTAGCTCTGCGGAATAGCTGGGCAGCTCTGGTTAATCCAGTCCACTCTCGAATGTTGCGTAACCACAATTTATTTCTCCTGTCAACCTTCTTTCTTCCAGCGATCTTTAACATCATTATGAGTATTTTCTCTGAGCTGTTAAGACGTAGTACATTCCAGGTTCCTATTTAAATGGCCGCCCGGAGATTCTTCGCACCTCTGTCCTATCTAGGGGACGCCGGGCACTCGGGGCCCTGGTTGTATTGAACTTTTCCATGTTGATTGGCTAGGAAATCTTAATGCATCGGTTTCCCCTTGCCTTCTGCATCAGGCATTTTAGAGGTTATTTACTCCTCTAGGCCGCTGTAGCCTCTTCTAACCGATTGCTCGATTAGGCGAGTAGTTATACCGCTACTAACTCGGTCGCCAGGGCCTCGTCTGTTATCTAGCAGGGAGCTACATATTTGCCGCTGCCCGATGGCCCGTTCAGGTGAGGTTGGTATTTGAGCAGGTAATCATGTTAGTCCCGTTCTCCCGTTATTCTCCTTACTTTACTATGAAGGTAGTCTATAATATCCGTCATATATCTGACGCAGGTTTGCTTAGATCCCCAGGAGGTAGATGCCGATAAAAACAATTTAAATATAATCTTAAATGCCTAAAATAACATTAAAACAGACATGTCCGTGTTCAAAATTTCAGACACGTTCCAAATTACAAAAAGCGACTTTACGTAACCCGGACAAGGATATCCGTTCCGCCATATTGCCGCGTCATCTGATCAAGTTGGTAAATCGAGCGGAAGCCGTGTGATGGATGATGGCGGTCGCCGTTAATTGTCCCGTCGCTGAGATATTACACATGTGTCGTCAATTACCATGATTCAATATGTTTCATTGTCAATATCGACTCCTTAGTGTCTCAGTGTTGGGCTTCAGTCTCCTTTCAGAAGGAAAAGGGTTTAGACGATACTCTCTCAAACCTGACCAACTGCTGACACACATTTAAAGATGTTGTATAACTTTTAGGCATGTAGGTTCATTCATGAAGTAATTTTTGAATTACTTCATGAATGAACCTACATGCGAATACATGAGTTATTATAATGTCAATCTATGATTTTTCAATCTTTTTATTGCTTTTTTGAACTAAATTTATAGTATCCTAATGGATACATTAGATATAGTTGATAGAATAGTGATTTTCCCATTTATGTAGGCAGTTGCCCCTTGGCGAAGCTAAACGGTAAAAATTCAACGCGTAAAACGTATGTAATTACGACAATAACATACTTATTGTATGCACACTCCTTCAATATTGTTCAGGCAGTTTGCCGCGTCATCTGATCAAGTCGGCAAATCGAGTGGAAGACGTAATTGATGACGGCGGCAGCCATTAATTACGACGTCTTGGTGGAGGCATATACTACAAGATACAACTTGTCTATCATGACGAGTTGGCAGATGTATTTATGGTTTTTAGTATTCCGTATCAATATCGAAATAACTACGATTATCATAAACACCGCGATTTTTTAAATGCACAGGTTTCCGAGTTCGATTTTCGATTAGGTAGTCGAACAGGGATTAGGATTCCTTTCATAACTGCTCGCAAGCATTACTTGGTACTCGTCTTTGTGTATGTTCATGGTACCCACAGTAAAAATGACAAAATACGGTTGGATTGCGAAGCATTAGCAATAAAATGTTTCAGGGTTTGTGTTTGATTTTGATAGAAAATTGAAAAAAATAGTTGGTTTTTTCGAAAGTATCGAAAAATGTATATCGTAATGTAGGACCAGAACACCCAATTCTTTAATGCCACTCGCACTTGACCGTTTTATGAGACCAAACAGTATTGCTTTATCATCTTGGTTTTTACATAATTTTTTGCTTGGATGGTACCAATCTAGTCTGTGTCGATTTTATGAACTTGACACTATGCCAACTTTTTATATCAATATCGTAAATAAATTAAATAATAAATTATTTAACTATCCTAATCCATAAAGTTGTTATATGGTTTAACTGTCTGTAATTTCAAGATACACATACAATTTTTTTTTGTGGAAAATAAAATATATCCGACAATAATGACTAAAGCTGAATGCAAATAGTGACGAAGACTGCGTTGTACAACTTATGAAAATGTATAATATGATAGTCAAGGTTCGTTCTTATTAGAAAGGTGAGTTTATTTATGTTACAACTAAGGAATATTGTAACTAAATTTCGATGATCATTATAATAATTCAGTTTTGTAAAAGTACTTAATGAGCTGAAGAAGTATTCAACGCAATATTGTATATAAAAGAGGCCAGACAAGTTTATTTGGTGGAAAATTTCCAATAAACCGTGTAACAGGCGCTGTCCGTCGGTGCGTCACGCGCCTAACTCATAAACTAATAATCATATTATGCTGGAGCGAACCGTGGGGTATTAGCCGCTGGGGCCTCAAGACTAGCGGATAATATAGCGAGCTAAGTACTTTTGTTACGATTTTTATAGACATGCACTATACATGTGTATTACGAATTATAAATGTTGAAGGCGGAAGGTATAGGTACATGGGCGTCAGTGGTCACGAAAAAATGATGCAAGTCTTATGTATCTAATAGCACATTTTTTCAATGATACGTTCATCGAGAAATGTAACCACCTCACCGAAGAGGAGACACTTATTGATTAAGGGAACGAGCGATCTAACGAACGACCTAACGAAGGATATAAAAATGAAGAAGACACCAGAGAAGACAATTTCGAGAACAACAGTTACAGCACTTCATACTGGACCAGAAACGATTGGGGAACTTGAAGCAAATATCAGCTATCGAGTTAGATATTGGTAACATGGTGGTTTCTTTTACGTACTTTTCGCTGATTTCTAGGCCACACCGCAGCATAAAACTTTTACTAAACCATTTAACTTCGTTTAGTCTTTATTTCGCAGTCCGGGCTTTTTGCTTAACAGGAAATATTCATAACCTCATATTCTCCGGACTCGCTACGGGTAAGTTACTTTATTGGCTGTTTGCTTCTTAAATTTCTCGTTAAAATTTAAAAGATGCTAACCCCCGTGGTCCGGTTTTGTACATTTTTATCGCGCACGTGCGAAATGTGATAAGAACTTTTATCCAATTACTTCATGAGCGTCACGCCATGAGGTTCACCAAAACAAGTGTAACTGGGAAACTCTTTCAAAGCCAGCGTTCAATTAGGTACTCCATTGGTATTAAAGTTATTAACGTTAAGGTTAAATGTTTTCTTATCTTTCTCGTCACAATATTGGAGGACTATGTAGTGCCTACTCTATAAGGCATTACCTTTCCTAGAGAATATGTTCCATCTATACAGCGAATATAAACAGACACTACACAGATCATATCCATTACTATGACTGACTTCGCTTACTTTTATTTTATTTTCGTTGCAGTTTGTTATAAATATTAAGAGCGCATTTCTGAGGTGTACTTTAAATAGGTTCTAATCGCTAAATTCGTTGATATTTGTGTGAAGTTAACAGTCGATCCATTTGCTTTTCTGTATTACGAAAGAAGAGATTACCTGTTTCTTACATTAGCCAAAAACTTAAGCCTGGAACCACTTTACTTCTAACAAATTACGATACAAATTTAAATAATAAGCGTGACCATAAAACTTAACGACATCGCCTTCTGTACTTAAAGTTACCAGGCTAACATAAAAACGGGGAGGTATGTCACTACATATATTAACAATATTCGAGACAACAACTCTTGTTCCCGGTTTTTATGATTGTTTTTATTGCGTATTCCCCCTTCATATTTCTCAAGTCCTGGTACTTTGAGCGGGGTCTCAGAACTTCGGCGAAACACGGGAAGTTTGGGCGCAGAGGGCAAACTTAAGAAAAGAATCCTTAGAAAATATTATCGTGTTGATTTTTATTCTACGTTTCGTTTATAATTACTCGAGTCGCTCGCCCTCTGTATGATGTAATTCTTAAAACAAGTCTTGTGCTCGTGGTGTTGTCATAGGTCTGTGAATGAAAAGTAATCATGTATTGTACATCTATTCATTAACTCGGTCTCATCATTGATATGCATCAATAGTAAAGACTAAAAAGTAAGTTGGTGATGACCAAAAATAACATGTATTAAATTTATATAGTAAGATGAGGCCGTAATTAAAATAACGGGCAAAATTTTTCAGAATTGCGCCGCCGTTGGTCCGCCGGCTTTTGCCATACTGTGTACGCCATGCAACTGGGTCAAAATATCAGCAATGAAGAAATCATAACGTTATAAATTATATCGTTTGACCATTTCTCAGTCTGAGGTAGGACTCATACCTAGCAGTGGGACAGTAATGGATTGACGATGACTACATAAGGCAAGCACAGTAGATGATGAGGTTGATAACAATAATTGATCCTCAAAGTTAAGCAACGTCGGATGGATGTTGGATGCAGGGCCACCGTTGGTTAAATTTCAAACTCAATTGTGTCCATCGGAGGGCATGTTATACCAGTTTCTGGTTGCTAACATTAAGTAGCAATCATTAAACTTTGTCAGAGGGTTTACGGGTGTTTATGGGTACCTATCTCACATTTTTCCTTAAAGTAATGTAAGAGACTCGTGCTTCGCAGAGGGATATAAAACCGTAGCGACAGGTATCTATATTTCATTCAATGGAGGATTCTAGGAATTAACAAGACACAACGAGAAAGTTTAGTTTGAGTGGGGAGGTATTACCGCCACCCTTATTTCTAGGGTGATACAGTTCTTGTGTTTCAATAGAAATATATGTATGCTGGTTAATTTGTGTATCAGACGATCATTTAATCATCGGAGTGGCATCACGTCTGTGTTCGGTATTAGGTTTACCTCTGTTTTATACGGAGTTGGTTACAAATAAATGTCCATAGGCGGCAGAGATCATTTACCATCAGGAGAATTATTTGCTCGATTGAGTTCATTGTTAATAGTTCAACCGCTACTTCAATCATATAAAAAAGACAAAGACTAAAAAGAATAAATAAACTTGATCAAAAATAATAATAACGCTTTCTACATCACCCAGTCTCAATAGTTAGTCAGTCGCCGCGGTTCGGTTAAATGGCATTTTTATAAATTACAGACGTACACTTCCATTGTAATTTTTGTATTTATATATGATAACAAGTCACGAACTCGCAGAAAACGTTGGCAAACAATTACAGCGAAATGTCCGCCGGCGTTATTTTATTCTTTACTCAAAGCGCCTCTAAACATTTATTGAGTCATTATAAAACGCACCTACTACCTAGGCATCTGTCCTTATTGCTTGGAAGCGAACTTTGTTGAATAAATTCTATTAATTAATTTGGGTAAACACGGTTTCACCTACCTATTTCTGCCTAATAATAACAGTGTTATCTGTATTCTGAAGCTTGGTTATATTTAGGGAGACATACTTATTTGAGACGTTCCAATTTAGTCTTATGGGGTAGCATAACCTACCTGTGGTCATCCTTAAGTAGAACGCAAATTTTATCTGAGATTGTTTATTGATGTTCATAAGCGGCAGTGGCTACGTACCACCGAGTGGACTGTATTCTTGTTTGCCATTTTAATATTATAAAAATGACTTATCCCACTTAAAGTACATTATGCATATCTATAGTAGTCAGTACCTACTTATGAGTAGATGTCTTACATTCCAGCTTGCTACTTCAATTTTGTGAGCAAATTCGAATTTATTTATAGAACGAATGGATGATTGAAGGAAAACTGCGTAGGTAGCTATAATATTTTATAAAAAGTTGTTTTAATCCCCTTTTGCTGAAATTTTTATTCCAAATAAGAAATGCCAGAGATTTCCATCCTCTTGCTTTTCTCATATTTTTCATAAAATTATTTTCCGGAATATCGTAAATTGGTTTCGTTTGAATAGAAACAGTAGTGCCTTACCAACGGTGTTGAAACTAAAAGGTAAACCAATTAGTGCTTTTAAAAAATTCATGACACCCCAGCTGTGAGCTCCTTTTAAAAGGGTTGTACAATGATTGCGAAAAATGGATGCGGCGCATACGTAATATTCATACCAATCACCATACACTGCATCAATTTTTTTGTTGCTCTATTGTAAAATTCAGTTTCATAGTTCTTCAATTATCTTCACTTTAATATAGTTACAGCCCTAGCAAACTAGAAAGTTTAAGCATTGACAATTACATCAATACTGTACCACGCTCTGGTGACTTGCTGCATTTGGTCGGCGACTGCGCTAATGCTGCGACAATTGCCGCTCAGTTGCTGCATCAAAAGTAGCTGTAACTACCGCTCGTATGTGTGCGGTTTTGCTTTCAATCGTTAGTAAATCGACGATCGCCGATACTAAAAATAACATGTCGATTATGGCTAGTAGTTTTATTAACCACATCCATTATTCCTACACATGGTTGTTCAAACTACGATCAGCGCTCTACTGTATGCGGCGGCACGCGCGCCCTCTGCTGTAACTAACTGCTGTCGATGGCACTAATTGAATATGATACGTAATATGGCTGTTTCTTGTACGTAAGATACGTTACAACATCCAGATAAGTCGATTGTAAAATGTAGTTTGTCTATTAAATTGTACTGAAGTTGAGAAATGGCTGAATCTGTAACAAGTTGGTTAGTTGGATGCGTTGCTACCCCTGACGACTAAGTTGGAATGCCTCGTTAAGTTTATCTCCCTTACCACACCCTTCAAACCAGAATACAACTGCGCTTAACATTGCTGTTATTAGGCAGAAATAAGTGTGGCAGTGGTGCCTCCGGAGTCGAACTACAAAGGGTTCTACCACGTTTATATGTTGGTCATGCAAAAATTGCTATTGTATTATACATTTTAGTCTCCCCGGAATTCAAATTCGGGACTATATGCTTTAAGTATAATTACTGTAGTGCCAATTGGGTTGTGCTAAGTCCTAAATAAACTAAAATACAAAGGTATTAAATAGTTTTAATGAAAAAAATGTTTTTACTCCCGTCCTTACAATTGTGACCACCACCTACCTATTCGTCCAATCAGCTTCGAAAATTCGAGCTTTCATTAGCTCTATAAAAATAAACGATGGCTACGGGCACGCCACAAAGAGAGGCGTTTAATTCGACATTTCGAAGCTTTTGGACGAACGTGACGATGCGCAGCGCGACTGACAGCTCAGTGTAGTTACAGTTATACAACATAGTAAGCGACTTCTATTTGGAAAATAAACTGTTTGGTACTATATTTTGGTGAGATTGGATCATAATTAGCGTGCTGTCTTTGAGACCAGGACGCAGAGATGTGTAGACGAAAATAATAGTCACATAATCATAAAATGTTCTACCATCTCTAAAGGGTTTGATTGGGGGCGCCCGATTCCCCGACTGAGCTATTATAACTTCGTAAATGGTGGGGAAATTTATCTTCATATTCTTATGGTATTGTAGGAGGTTTTTTTTTCAATGAAAATACGGTCAAAACGACATTTTCTGAAAATAAAACCTAACTAGATCAATTTATCGCCCCCGAAACCCCTCGAATACAAAAATTTCAAAACAATCGTTGGAGCCGTTTCCGAGATCGTTGATATATATATACATATGTATATATTGATATATATATATATAGAAATGCTTGTTTAAAGATATTAGATAAAGACTTAAAATACATAGTTGTGTAAGCAATAGAACGTAGAGACACGAAACGAACCAACGGCCTCAGAATTCAAAGTTTCAGGCGACAAAGAGCAAACATTTTCCAACCAAAACATTTCATCTGGTCACACAAAAAGTTCATTTTTCCAGCTGTCACACGTATGTGAACTCAGGGCTGTAGATAGCAAAGTGCATCATATTTAACCGTGAAATGTAGCACTCCGCGATACATAGGGGTAACACAAAGAAACCTCAAAAGATTTCTTTATCCCTTCACTATGAAGTGAGCAGTAGTGAGGAAAATACAAGTTATGTATGAAATAAAAACGGTTGAGAGGGAGTTAGATGGCGTACAGAGGGCTCCGTTTGCAAAGAAAATGTCTATGAGAAATGTTATGTATTTTTTACAATGTTCTTATACAATATCTGTATTCGTTATAACGAACTCTGCATGATATTTTCATGATATGTGAGGAAATACATAGTTAGCAATTTGTGTTCACATTGGATTTAGTTGAATAGTGAGATTTGTTAAAGAAAAGTATAAAAGTTGATTTAGGATTTAACATGAAATAAATTTTCTAAAATTTTGCTTTGAGTAATTTTCGATACGAAGAATAGTTGGCAATCAAAACAAAATTACTACGGTACTATAATTTCATACATACTATATCCTATAATAGCTCCATAATAGTATAAGTGACGCCCAATTCCATATAAAATACGTAAGGCATTGTATAAAGTAGTATAAGAGGTGGTGAAAGTACAGAACACTGTAAAAATACGTCTCGCCTATATTGCGACTTCACGGATCTCAGCTGAGGCGTTATGGTTATGGTTATATCCTCTAATATTACTATTCCACTAGGACTCTTTATTAGTGGTGCCAGTACATAATGTAGCCATGAGTGCTGTTATGAGATATTATGTGCGGAGTTACTAGAATTTATTGCGTGGGAATGACAATATTTATTTTTATTTCTAAGCTTTTTTTAAATTATCTCGTTTGCTATTCCAATATATATGTTACAGCGAAAGTAATAAATGCGGATAATATGTATACTTCAAAAACACTTATTTCTGCCTAATCACAGCAGTGTTAAGCGCTGCTGTGTCCTGGTTTGAAGGGTATGGTAAGGGAGATAAACTTAACGAGGCATTCCAACTTATTGTTCAGGGGTAGCAACGCATCTGTGGTCGACTTCAGTTGGGATTCTGGTCTTATCTGGGGTGGATCACAAATGTCCATGGGCGGCAGTTGCCACTTACCATCAGGTGGACTGCATGCTCGTTTGCTACTCCATCATATAAAAAAATATTGGAAGAAAAATTCTCTTACAATTGTATACATACAGCAGTATACCGATCGGCAAGCGCGAGAGACCTCTGTTTGAACCGCACACCGATTCTTTTTCTCCTTTTAGAGCTAAATATAGTCAATAAACTTTTGTATTAAAAAACGATATGGTTGTATTTAATACGGTTTATTTTATTTATGATTTTTTTGGACTCTTGTTTATATTTATAGTTCAAAAAGATAAAATCATTGCACACGGCGCGAGCAATATTGATATAGTAAAAAATACACAACGTTGTTATCTCAGTAATAAAATGTGATACAAAATATTTTAGGCATAAAAACTTTTTTGACCGTATTTACAAAAAATGTAAGATAATATTCATTAGTAAAACCATGAGTATGAACGCTTAGATGCTGTCTACACGCACAGTCCCACACTAGGATTACCCCGTGGCGGGGTGTCATGCACACACACTAAGGCGAATACAGAAACACCCAGACCTAGCACAAAAATCTAAGTCCATCATTAAGACGTCTGGCTAACTGAGAATCGAACCCGGGATCCTCTGCTCGTCAGACCGGTAATGACGCTCCGCCACGCGGGTCGCCAGTATATTTCTATATAACAACAGCAAAAGTCATATAGAGAATGTTATTTGTGAATAGCTGTCTCTGCATAGCAAACATTTGCGCGGATATTAAACCAACTTCGCAGAAATGTTGCACGGTATTACTGTTGAAATATTTTGATACGTATGTAAATAAAACCTGCTTTATATTATCGAAAATACAACTGTGTAGTCCATTCCAGTTGCATTAAAATCTCTTTGTAGAATTAAAGTACAAAATACTTTTTTATATGAAGGAGGAGCAAACGAGCATGCAGTCATTCTGATGATAAGTGGGTGCCGCTGCTCATGGATATTTGTAATCCACCCCAGATAATACTAGAATCTACTGAAGAGTAAGTTGGAATGCCTCGTTAAGTTTATCTCCCTTTCCACACCCTTCAAACCAGAAGACAGAAGCGCTTAACATTACTGTTATTAGGCAGAAATAAGTGTGGCGGTGGTGCCACACAGTCGAACTACAAAGGGGTCTACCACCTTTAAACTAGTTTAAAAGTTTAAAGGTGGTAGAAAAAGTTAAAAGTTAGTTTAAAGTAGGTTTGATGGAATTTAAGATAGTACGTCAAATGAAGCGTATCTGAATATATATCTTATATTTTACACAAAATTTCGAGGAACCTTCAGATAATTTGGATTAATGAGACTAGTTTTAAATCAACCTTGTTACTTTTGTAGTTAAAATTTTAAGTAACTATCTAAGTTGTTCTTGAAGGAGACCTTCGAACTACGAGTAGTTTGATTCTCAAGGCATTAAAATATTTGAAGGTAAAACCTCTTGTAGTTCGATTCCCGGGATACCAATACACCTGTTACTGCCTTCGGTTGGAGGGGCTTGGTAAGGGAGACACGCTTATCAAAGGCGTCCTACTTAGTCCCTGGGGGTAGCAACGCATGTGGGACTATCTCAGGTAAGATTTTAAATTTATCTGGGGTTAATTACAGATGTAAACGGGTGGCAGTTGCCGTTTACCATTAGGTAAACTGCACAATTGTATGCAACTTTCATTAGGTTATAAAAAACTATGGTACAAACATTGTCTTAATTCTATTCTTATAAAATCTGTCATTTAAAATAAATAACAAAGACAATGATGTTTTTGATTTTTTACGGTAATGTTTTGTTTTTATATTTTTGTATTTCTTTTTTATACTTATGTATATATTTGTTGTAACTATTGTTTATTTTATAAAAGTGTGTGAATAGTCAAATTGACTTAAATAAATCAAAAAATAAACAACTATATTTCAATTCTATTACTCCAATTCGATTATTTAAAAATTAATGAATAATTAATTATTTTAAAATTGGTAACCGGTAACTATAATTATTTTAAAATTGGTAACCGGTAACTATAAAATTCTCTTATGCGACTTTAACCTTAGCGGATTTACAGGAAGAGAGGGTGACCCTAGCGTTAAGCAGGATCAAAGGGTACCTTCACCTTCCAAAGTAAGGAGAATCTATTAATTGTTTAAGTTCAAGTTTATAACAATGCTTTTTGTTACAACTATTTGTGATGAATCGCTTTTAGTACTAATTGATGTTTCTAGAGTTAGTCGAGTTAAATATTATTAATGGTTCTAGTTTATATTACTCAATAGTTTATAACACTTAATTGCTAACTATTACACTGATGAACGGTCGCTACCAAAACAGTATTTATACCACTCGTAAATTTAAATTTACGTTGAAATTACTTTATAATAACTTGAGTGATATCGTGTACTTTAAATTATTGTATATGGCAGTCTTTCCCAAAGTGGGCGATAACGCCACCTTGGGGGCGCTGCAGGTTTCAAGGGGGGCGGTAAGAGACCCAGAAAGAAAAGGGGGGCATTGTGTAGAGG
>DWRA01001897.1:0-15451 GCA_018250295.1 Spathilepia clonius
GGACCGTTCATAGTAATCAAACAATAAATCTGTAGGTATATATATAAATCAATTGCTGTTCGTTAGTCTCGCTAAAACTCGAGAACGGCTGGACCGATTTGGCTAATTTTGAATTTGAATTGTTTATGGAACTCCAGGGAAGGTTTAGCTATATAGTTTAGTGTGCTAGGAATATAGTAAAAACAATTTCTTTTTTTCATACAAATAATTTCTACGTCTATCAAGTAGGTGGCGTTCAGAATTTAATTATTGAACATGGACAACATTATTTAATTTTAAGGCGATAAGAAGTTCGGTGGGTCAGCTAGGAAAATGAATAAAAGTGAAAATAAAAAATACTAAAATTAAAATGCGACGAATAGATAATGTCTTTTGTTCGGTTAATTTCCGTTAATGAGTCGGTTAAAATTAAGACTGGCAAACGAAAGAACAAAAAGTGCAAAACTGTTTATCTTTGCCTATTTATACAGATTAGGAAGGGATAATTACTTTACTTATCAATGTAATTATTAGTACGATCATTTAATAATCGACTGAAAACGCTCCACAGTGAACTGAATTAAAATATCTACAAGATATTCATTTAAGCAATTCACTATAATCTCTCGGGCTTTGCGTTATAAAAATCTCATAAAATATCTCGTTAACTGGCTCCAGGGCTATGAAAATTGGAGATAATCTTAAAGTCATCTCGGTAGAATAAGGTAAAAAACAATAGCCACTTTGCTGAAAATGAAGTTTGTGGGACTTTATCGTTAATAACAGGTAAAATATAAGATAAAGATACTTTGAAAGTGTCAAGTGACAAAGTGTCTTTCTGTCTGTTAAAACGTGTATCTTGTGAAAGTACGTGTTAACAATTCTGAGGTTTATGAATAAACAATCTGTGAATTTATTTATAGGTTCAATAAAATCTATGAAATGCTGTATGTACCTGCATACTCGCATACCTTAGGAATGTTAATAAATATTATACATACAATAGGAACTATTATATTAAACTTAAATTAGCATAATACCTGATTCTGCTATAAACCTAATTTTATTTATATTATTAAGGGGAATATCGTTAATAATATCTTTGGCTTAAACCTCTCACTTTGATAGGACACCCGTGCCCAGCAGTTACCGACAGCCTGCAAACTGTAGAGTTGAAAACGAATGTCTCCAAGTTTAAATTCTAATAGCGATTTACAGGAATGTTTATATAATTAGGTATTCGCGTGTTCAATTACATTGGTGCAGCTATAAAATTAGTAGCCATTCAGCTGCAAAGCTTAACTGAATAGCAATGCACTTTACAGCCCCCGAGAGTCGCCGGCTAGTCGATAATGGCCGGCGCGTAATCAGTTAATGTTGTCCGTGATTTAGGAGCTGCAGATACAGAATGGTTTCAACTATAAAGTATTTTATGCTTACTTCTGTGTACAATCTCAAAAAAGATATAGTGGTTTTTAAACCTAAATAAAAAATAACGGTATCTACACTCTTATACCCGCATTGGGATGATTCTTGCATTGTGGGTATCATGGACTCACTCAAACACGAATAGACAAACACCCAGACCCAGAACAGAAATCGAAATTCACCATTTATCTATCTGTCTGGCTCGGAATATTACCTAGCATCCACTGCGTGTCATAGCAGTATCAGAGCTTGACCGCTCTGTCACGCGGGTAGTTAACAGTAAAACTACAATAAAATTTAATCTATTCCATTATTAAAATTCTATTACTAAAATCATGATTTTCTTATTAATTTTACTTAAGTAAATACAAAGAATATAATTGATACATATTCAGATGAAACTAATTTGTTTACAATTTTTTCAATAATTTATTTGTTGAAACAATATGACATGAGTCAAATAATTTTACATTTTAAATATACATTACATGCATTCAAATAAAATATTTATTCTATTCTAGATTCAAAATAATGTTAACATAATTATATGTTCGCGTGTTTCAATCACAATGTTTCAACTTATAAATAAATTACGGCTAATGAGCCTCGGCACTTAACTGAATAGCTAACTCTAGTACGATACGGCTACTCGATGGCTATGGCATTACCGGCTAACATTACTAGTAATTTAGTACATTTTAGCACATTTTCTTGTCACGCGGGCTTATGTCTGTGTGATAAAAAGTGTATATCATACGCGTCCATGATTAGTTTCCTAGTCTTTCTGCGTGACTAACTATAGGGTGCAAGTAGCATGTATGCAAACCTTGGACCGCACGCGGGTACCCGCGTGATAGTAAAAAAGGCCCTTAGACATGAGTCGCTCAAAAAACGATATAATACATTTTGTGTCGCTTCTTTTTGAAAGTTCTAATAGCAATTAATATTAACTATATTGTAGAAATAAGCATATTAATTGGGAACGGTTACAATTTAATTTATTAAAATAATTGTAATTTAAAAAAGATACATATAAAATTTCAATGAAAGTCCGAGATAGCTCTATGTATCAAAAGTATCACCATATTAGCCATCATCTTACCTCACAGCTACAGGGTATAAACCCTACCTATAAAGATAAAATATAATTATGGAAAACCTATTATACTACAATAAATTAAGATTTTTACGAACTACCTTGCAAAAATTCCAACATCTCTGAATTACAAAATATTACTGTAATGAAAAAGCGATTGTGCGATAAAGAAATTGAGCAAACTCATATTTTAAATCAACTAAACTTCGTTAAGCATACTAAACCTTATCTGAAAATTGTAATGAATTTACATTAACTTAATAGAATTCTTACGAAGGATGTAGATTAATCTTATAAGTGGACCATTTCTGCTCACTTTGCATTATGGTTTATAGAATAAAATATTGTTTGTATTTTTAACACGGTTTTTATTTTGTCTTTGAATGATTTACGATATCGTCTTTATAGAATATTTTCTCATTAACTGCTCGTCGGAATTATTTCTTTTTTAGTTATTGGTAACGACCCTAACAGAGAACAGATAAATAGATTCACTTGTACTACGCAGATATATGATTTTTTAATGAACTGTGTGATGCCAAAAAATAAGAGTACATATAATCTGTGAACAATACTTAAAAATATGCTTATAATATAAAATGCGTCTTTTATTCTAAAATAAAATGAAATGTTAAACTTACGTGAAATAAAACATATTTATTTCCACTACCAAAATACGTAAGTGAACCAAAAGTTTACTCAATTCGTCATAACATAAGAAATATGATAGAAAGGGACCGTTTTTGAATAAGAAGCTTGATGTGATGATAATAAATTATATCTGAGTGTAATATTACAGGTCGTTCCGTCAGAAGGTAAACCAACTACAAAAGAAGGAAGTTTTCAATGCCGATGGCAGACACACGTTTTTCATCCCCGTTGACGAGGGTTTTAAGGTAAATACTTATATATTGACTGAAATGAAATATCGGTATTATTAAGGACTTGCAATAAGAAATTATGGAGGCAGTTTTACTAATATTTTTAAGTTTAAGCTATGCAATATGAGAAAAAGTTATATATACAACAATACAAATAAATGAAGTAATTATAGTTGATTTAAAAAAAACTGCTATATCCTTACCATACTTGCAAATTACCAAAATATAAAGAACAGACGAAACTTTATACGTAAGAATGTACATGCTTTTAACAGTACAGGATTTTTAAATTTAAAAACTATCTAATCTATCTGCGTAGGACTTTTACGAAGCGAAACAAGACTTTACAAGGAGTGACAATTTTACCGACAATTATTTAGTCGTTTGTAATAAAAATATTAATTTTACAGCCAAGAACCCGATCCGACTTAATAGACGGGAAGGTGATCGACGGTCACGTGATCCCCCAACACGTACTGTTCACGCAGGCCACCGACGACGCAGACGAGTTCGAATCAATGGCTTTCAGTGATAATGTCAAAGTCATCATATCCTTCAGCACCACCAAGAACGGAAAAGAAGAAATTAGTAAGTAAACCTGAATAATACTAAATGATGATGTCGTTCAACAAGTCAGAATAACAAAGCACCCTGGCAATAGGTACAGATCCATTAACACGAAAATTTAAAATTATTACAAGGTCGATGGTAAGACCAAAAGAAGAAAGGTGTCAGGAATATAGTGATAAACTTTTGAGGCATATACAGTAGTTTGAGGTTTCTAACAGATAACACAGATCTTGAGTAGTAAAGTACTAAAGTAGCTAAAATTTGTACGAACAATCGTTCAAGGAACTCGTAACCTAAAATAATACCTAAGTCAACGAATACTAAAAAGCCAACGAATTAATTAATTTTACATACGTAAGTTGAACTGCAATGAATATAAAGTAAGTCCAACCTTGCCTGAAACAACAAAATTGAGTTAACCGAAGCACTAGAAGCCATTGAAAATACAAAAGGTGAACAGCTAAATTACGAGAAAAGTAGATGTGATGCAGGTAAACCGCTAGCCGAGTTGAGGCCACGTAATTTAATTCCTCTGGAAGGGCAGCTAAGTTTTGACCTTTTCAATATTCTTAAGTCTTTAAGGGCTCCTTTGTGATTTTGTTATTCGAAACCTACAGTTAGCATGATGGATAATAAATGGACGTGATCAAAGGGTAATCAAATGTAGGCTAGGAAGGTAGGTGGTCTGAACCTTGGAGACTTATCACAGTCGTGATTTGCAGCGTATTTCACGGATGACCCGTATACGTGCCCGCAGCGAAAACGTCGCGGGTGCGCAACTCAACCTATAGGTACATTGACTTTTTTTCTCATCATCCAAAATAGTTGCAGGTAGATTACTATTAGTGGAAAGCGTGTTGTCAAGCCTGCGACATATACATTCAGGTGTTTTTCACCGCCCGCCTCATCCAAAAGTTTCCTAGGTTAACATTTATTACATAGCTTAATGAAGGTCAGTAACTAAAATGAAAGTTCAAATCAAATTAGGCCAAAGAATAAATATATCCTTTTGTTTAATTATTTTCTAAATTATTTTACACACTAAACGATATAAATTGTGTACCGACCCTTTGTGAAAATAATTTCTCTTAAAATATGACGTCTAAAAATATGTTTCTTGCGATGGGTTCAGCCTTTAGACGCTGGAAATGCCATTATAATTACGAAAACAAAGGGTTGTTTTAATTAGTACCAACATTTACGGACTCTTAAAAGCACTGGTACAAAATGAAATCATTTATGCTGATTCATATCTGGTCTTCTGCATACAATCCTTTTATGTGTGGCAATAGAAGAGGATTTCCTTTGCAAGGAAACCGAGTCCCGTGAGACATTAAATTACATGTATAGAGTTGCAACCTCTCTTGATAATATAAACATGTAGGTTGATATTAATGACGGAATATTCCCGCGAGTCTATTCGGTTACTCAATAATACTGCGCCATTTCGATTAACTTTCAATTGCAAAATTAGTATATAGAGCAAAATTACGCTTTTAAACAAGCGTAATTTTGCTCTGAACTGCTTTTGCTGTCATATATCTCACAGTAGGATAAGAATTTCTCTTCAAGACTCGTGGATGCTCAAGCCTAGGATGGCAGATTTTAGAGAAAAATTGGAGAATTTAGGGGGCAATATTGGAAACATTACGAAAAATTTTTTCTATGTTACTGAATTTCAGAGACTTTTTAATTAAATCTTCACCACCTTTTTCGCGATAAACCTATTGGCGGCAAATCCGACAGATTCGTTGATACATACCGTTTACGATATAAATATTTGCTGCAGAACTACGAACACGTCAAAAAATACTTGTGAATTATTTGTCAGTCTAAAATAGTTTTATCTAGAGACTGCCATTTTTGTTAGTGGAAGAGGTTTGTAGGACCCAAAATTAAAATTAATGATGCATATTCGAACTTTTCGGTTACGTCTAAAACTATAAGTATCCGATTTTTATCGATACTTTGACGTTTAAAATATTTTCATACCTTGATTGGCTTATACAAAAAGTTATCCTCAAGTCATTACCGACTGTGAAAAAAAAAACAATTGTTGCAACAGGTCCATAATTGTACTCAAAAAGACGGTTTCTCATGTGTTGTACCAGCTCTTACACCCGCGCGTTTAGAACCTCATTCTTTTGCACATTCATAAAGTGTGTCGTATATCAATTGAACGGTTGAACAAAATCGTTAAAAATTTCACGCTAAATTTCACGTTAAAAATTCATTTTCATTTTATTAATTGAAATATTTGAACAGCTTACGTGAAGTCCAACACGGTTGCTGGCGACGCGAAGCACAGCCGAGGAGTGGTGCTCGCAGACATCGTGAGAGCCAACATACCTGTGAAGAACGGAGTGGTCCATCTCATCCAACGGCCCCTCATGGTGGTCGACACCACCGTCATTGATTTCTTGAAGGTGAGTTCAATGCGGATTCTAATTAATTTAAATCAAATAGTCCTTTCATCGAAACTTGGTGTAATTTGATAATTGACCGGATCAAATCTGTTAATGAATATTGTCAACGAAAATTTCGTCTACATGTTATCCTAAGTCTGTATGACTCTATTTTAGGTTTTCTATTTAAAATGTTATGTTTAATATCTATAGTATTTGTAACTAATTTATACAAAAACTTTTCAATATTACGTACTCCTCAAATACAAGCCATCTCTTGATTTTGATAAAGAAAGAGAAGTTTACTGTAGTTAAATAATAAGACGCTTTATTATGTATAATGGCTTCGTCTAGCCGAGCTAAATGAACTTGTCCTGTGGCAATATTCAGAGTTAAACTCAATTAGATTTTCTGCCTCGCTATAATATAATTTACTACAAAGTTTCAACTTACGTAACTTAAACGAAAAATGTACAAATGCATTTATTAAGAGTAGATAAAGATTATCTTGGAGATCTATTGACGTATAACGTCTAATCACTCGTAAAAGCTGTTAGCCGATAGAACGTTCTTGGGTCACAAAATACCAATTTGTGTTGGTAGTAACTAAGAGATTAATAATGCGTTACCTACTTTTGAATACATAACGAGTAGAGAATGTCTGTACGAGTTACTAGTATTTGATCTTAAACCCATAATATTTAGGTACTAATTCCGTTCCTATTTGACTTAAACTTGTTGGTACCTACTTTCTTAGTTTTCCTCAATTATTACAATAAAACCAATTGCTTTAATGATATTTTGAATCTTGACATCTTAACTTTTTGCTCCATTTATATGGGAACCAGGCTATGAAGGTAAAATTAAAGTGCTTTTAATTTCGTTTTTTATTTTTCATATTTTGTGGTCGTCTTTTTCTTAATAAGTAAAATTTTGATATTGTTTTCCTTTTAATTCGAGCAATGTCACCGTTTTACCTTTTTACGTCTTTTAATAAAATTTGGTTCTTTTCTAGAATATTGCAGTGGTACTTATTATATTTATTTTAAAAGTATATATATATATATCAGTATCATATGGATTGTCATATTTTTTTTGTATTTTTGAGTACATTAGTAATCCATACGTCACAATACCTTAAGATCGACTGCTTCATTAAGGTTGCCTATTTAGTGAAGGTAAAAGATAATTTTCGTTTCTGTTAAAGTAATGTTTAGCACATTTTTTCATGATTTATATAACAATTATGCATTTGTTCAAGTTATTGCTCGAACACCGGCTTTTTCAAAGCATTTTGGTTGTACTGTTTGAAATATTTCGCGTTTTGATATAACAACAAAATGAATACGAAAAAACATCTGTTAAAGTTAAAATATCCATTTAATTAATTGCCAAATTTTTATAATCTGTATGTTTAATTTAAAAATAGAATTGAAATTTGTAAACTGTATATATATTTTTTTTAACGTTACTTTAAGCTATTTCTATAAAAACCATGAAAAAGGAGGGAGCTATTTAAAGCCGGCTCTAATTTTGTAGATGAGGATAATAATGCCGAACGTGGATAAATTATTCTTAGGTTTCTCATGTATGTATATTTAGTTATACATTATTATCATACTTTATATAATGAAGTAGGAACATTAAACATATGTAGATGAAAGAGTCTAGCTCTTATTCATCCTTAAAACGGTATATATATAAGTGTATACATATACATCGTATACTAGTATATATTCTCCTTGATTATTTTCTACTTTTTTATGTTCCTGCGCCCCTCCCATGGATCCTGCATGAAATTATCAACTTTAGGGGATTGTAAGTATATTATAAAATGCACGAAATTGAATCACCGCTAGAAAAATATGTATACTAATTATTTCATATATTGTTATATGCTAAATCGTTGTGTTTGTGTTAGCTATTTAATCTTTAATTCTAAGCTACAAAGGTACAGTATAAACGTGTCGCTTGAACTATTTAATTGTTATTTGTGACTAATTTTAAGCACCTAAGCTCTTTTGCACTTTTCTCGGTATTTTGGTAAGTACGAAATCGATATGTTAGTAAGTGTCGGGTTTTAAATTATGAAGTTGCATTTTTAGTATAACTATTATGTTCATGTTTTATATCCGCGGGTAATATACTATAAAGTATTTTTGGAACTTAAATTCTGTTTCGATTGATTGATAGGTTATCCGGTAGGTTTGTCACCCGTGTCCTTGTAGTTTCGGGACCAGAATAGGGCTACGGTATCTTCTGTCTTTCGTCGGCGACTAAAAAGAGGCTTCCGGGATTGCGGGAGCAAGAGTGAGAACTTGTACCAGTTGCGACCCTGGGAAGTAGGATATGCTCTACGAGACAACATGTTCAGAGAACGGATACGTTCCACCGGAGATCCCGAAAAAAGGTCATCACCCGTACTTTATGATACTTTATTCGTTATTTTAGTTACACCTACCGACTGTGCATTTTGAGAGTGCAATAAAATACATGAAAATACTTAATTTTACCTATTTCTACTTTCGAAAGTTATATTTAATTGTACTGGATTGTACAAAAATAAACTGTTAAAAACTTATTATATACTTGACTACAATAAAATTGATATATGTATAATAATTGTAATTATATTGTCAAGGTATTCCGTGATAGCAAAAAAATTCGCAGCTAAAACCAATAATACTTTCAATAGTTGCACTTATTTTTTCGACATAAATAGTAAATGTACTCTTTTGGCTTAAAACGTAGCAAACTCAGGTACATGGTACATTATATTCGCGGTTTTCCGGATATGACGGATATACGGAAGTGACGTAACACTCAATAAAAGCGACGAGCTCGAATCACACGCCAAATGCACGCGTCCGCAACGTTTTTGGAATATCGCAATACTATGTCTAGTGTACATTTCCCAGTTACCGGCAGTTAATTAAATCTGACAGTTTCCATTCTAAACTTATCGGTTGATAGACATATACAGCTTTTATCGATATGTAGAGATTTTCATCACATTGTATACAAAACAAACCAACAAACAAAAAACGTACATCTTTTAAGGCTTTTAAAACCTTTATTTGATACCTCCAAATTAAATTAGGAATACTTTCAGATCTTTACTTTTTTGTCATAAATAGTAAATATACTCTTTTGACTTAAAAAGGTAGCAACCCCAGGTAGTCGGTACATATATTCGCGGTTTTCCGAATATGACGAATATACGGAAGTGACGTAACACTCAATAACGGCGACGTGCTCGAATCACACGCCAAATGCAGGCGTCCGCAGCGTTTTTGGAATATCGCAATACTGAGGCTAGTGTACATTTCCCAGTTACCGGCAGTTAATTAAATCTGACGGTTTCCATTTTAAGCTTATCTGTTGACAGACATACAGATTTTATCGATATTTGGAGATTTGCATCATATTGCACACACAAAACAAAACAAACAAAGAAATAAAGTAGACTTAAAATAAGATTTAAATCCTATCTGAAGTCGGTCATAGATTCTTTGCTACCACTTGGAGGAACAAAGTTGTCTGATAAATATGTCTCCCTTACCACACGTTTGAAACTAAACGTACCTTAACACTACTATTACTAGGCAGAAATAAAGTTATCACTGCAACATCTATTTCTGTGTACGTACGTAGTGTAGGCAAAGTCATGCAAATGGTTCTATGACTTTAAACGTCACCTTTCAATAAAAATACATCTAACTTTTAACGACCATCAACGTTCAGACATTATAAAAATATATATACTCAGCATTACGCTGTAGAAAACAAAATAATGAAGGTAAAAAACGCAACGCATCATCTAAAGAGAGGCAGACGGGCGCCAAACAATAGTTAAAACGACACATAAATATAAAAAGCAGACGTTCTAAACACCACACGTCTGTCGTCACGTATATGTTCACATGAACCAGTTGTTCGCAAACTTACTTCTTGTACCGTCCACTTTAAGAATCAATTATTTTCTCGTGAACCCTCTCTTTGGGAATATAGAGAAAAAATATTTCCCTAACAATTATTCTTTGTTCATCCTATTTCTAGGCTTTCAAAGCCGAAAAACACAAATCGACTATCACTGCCTAAATCGCTTTAACGCTCCAATTTTCGCTGCAGTCCTCTAGCAACTTTGACAAACACTGATATAAACCCTTCGAAATGTTTCTCCTTTTTTGGCAGTGGCGTAGACAGCTTTAAATTTTGATACGTACAGACATAAAACCTATTTCTACCGTCACATCTACTTCTGCCTAATAACAGAAGTGATCAGTACTGTTGTCTCCTGGTTTGAAGGGTGTGGTAAGGGAGATTTACTTATCCGACCAACTTAGTCCTCAGTGGTCCAACGCATCGCATAAGTGGTCGACTTCAAATAGGATTCTAGTCTTATCCGGGGTGGACTGCATGCTCGTTTGCTACACCATCGTATAAAAATTAAACTGACCTCATTTCCACACTTCAATATGTCGCTTCGTATAACTAACCTTCAGTATTCAGATTGATCGGTTAAGCTATATGGTATGAGATAGGTGTGTATCCGGATATAACCGCAAACAGTGATACTCCAGGCGAATGATATGTTCCGAACGGCTTTAACTATCCGTGTCATTTAGTATTTCCAGTCTATTATGCATAATGATAAATGTTTTATCTCTTCTATATCTATGAATGGCATAAACTAGCTCAGCTCGCGGTTTCACCTGCGTTAAAAATGTAACATGACGTGTAGATAATAATTTTTACATACATTTAATCGTTAGAATAATGTGGTACTTGCGGTAAATTTAATAGGTTTTTTTACGCGGAGTTCCAAAATATTTTCTAAAGAAAAGTAGCCTGAGTCATTATAATATCAGCTATTTGCTAGTGGAAGTTGTTTTACTAAGTTCTATACTAAATTAATTACAGAATAAACTTATATTAGAAAAGGTTTTCGAAACAAGCTTTTTAATAACATAGTTTTATTTTTCGTATTCTGACAATTCACGTTCATGCGATACCCATATCATAGGGATCATAAAAAGAATAGTACCACCATATTGGGGCGTCTGCCATATTGGATTTATAAAGACGTCACTATCCTAATCCAATCCATCCAAATCAAATGTGTATGCAAAAATTACTTGGTGTTAATTTATTTAAAATGAACTTGCAAAATGTCTGTACAATTGGACCTACTTATGCAAACAGGAACCAATGCACACAACGACAGTTTTGAAAAAAAGCCATTTTTGTCAAAATTTTGTATACTGTAATGTTTTAGGTTATTTTTAATAATCAT
Organism: Spathilepia clonius; assembly: GCA_018250295.1. Classification (NCBI taxonomy): domain Eukaryota; kingdom Metazoa; phylum Arthropoda; class Insecta; order Lepidoptera; family Hesperiidae; genus Spathilepia; species Spathilepia clonius. Next base: position 11,656 of record DWRA01001897.1, read on the forward strand.
CTATTTATAATATTGCACATAACGATTTGTTCTATGTATATAAATATAATATTATTGAAAATCATCAACATGTTTAATGATTTTGGCATATGTGTGGATTGGTTCCTATTTGCATAAGTAGGTCCAATTACGAAAAGGTGTTAACGATTTCATTTTATCAATGAAAAACATCTCATAATTTTCTATATTGGCTATAGTCTAATTTCGAGCATCAGGTGAAGGTTTACTAACTTTATGATGGATCTTAAGAAGCCTTGATCGATGATTTTTTGCCGGTTTAGTATCTGGTAAAAATAGATAAATCAAAATGTATCCGAGAAAACTGTAAATCGAATTTCGTGAACATCCATATTCAAGGGATAACCCTTTCATGCATAAATAATACTTAATTTTAAATGGAATTTCTGCTTTACCATTGATATATGCTTTTTATGTCATGGAAATAGCAAACGAGCACGCAGTCCGTTTGATGCTAGGTGGTAACTGCCACCCATGGACTAGTAATCGACTCCAGATTAGATTAGAATCCTATATAAGGTCGGTCACAATTGCGTTGCTACTCCTGAGCCAGTCCTTAGGAGTGGCAACTCCTCTGTCCAATCTCAGTAAATTGGACACCTCCGATAAATATGTATGCCTTCGGGCAACTACGTACAATTTGTTCAAAGGTAGTAGAACCCTTTGTAGTTCGACTCCGGCGGCACCACCGTCACACTTATTTCTGCCTAATAACAGCAGTGTTAAGCGCTGCTGTGTTCTGGTTTGAAGGGTGTGGTAAGGGAGATAAACTTAACGAGGCATTCCAACTTAGTCCTCAGGGGTAGCGCGGCATCTGTAGTCGACTTCAGTTGGGATTCTGGTCTTTACTGGGGCGGGTCACAAATATCCGTGAGCGGCAGTTGCCACTTACCATCAGGTGGACTGCATGCTCGTTTGCTACTCCATTGTATAAAAACAATTCTACATGTATTATTCAGGAAAACAACAAAAACAAAAAGACAATGCATGCATCGAAAACAAACGCAGCGATTCTGTATATACAGGATAAGAGAAACTGTAGACCCATTCAGCGTAAAACTACACACGATTGAAATTCCAGTGATTCTTCCGTTCAGTTGCTTTTGACAACATTTTACATCAACATCCAATGACATCGTCTGCTGATTTCAGATTGCTAAAAACGCGTTATAAAGTTGTTCGTAACTGTCAATTTACTTTTTATTACTGACCTAAATAATTCAGGCAGAGTTCACTGCGTTCTTCAAACATCATAAAAGTTAAGCTTTTGCTGACATGCGCCGTTTATTAATAATCTACACAATGATTGCGTACAAAAGATCGAAATTTGACAGTTTCTGCCTACCACAAACTGTAATAACGGGCGATAAAGTAAACATAAAACTTTCAATATTGGTATATACATGTTGTCACTGGAAAAGCAAAAAGACTAAAACGCCAAAAAGCCGTTTGGCATATTAGTCTTTTTGCCTTTCCAGCGACGATATGTATTTCTATCCTAGTCATATTATTAAAGATATTTTTATAAATTACTAAAATTGCAACTTCATAATATAAAACGATAATATAATAATTGCTTAGCTATAATCCGTGTTTAGCCTGTTGTAGGATACGTATAACTTTTTGTGACCGAGGGAGTGTAATACGGTTAAAGACCTTTTGGGAAACTCATTGTGAACGCTAACGGCGTCTTTGAAAATTACTATAAAAATTAATGCAGACAGTTAGTATGTAGCCTGACATGCAATTATTTTGTCCAAAATGTCACTCATGAACGTTAAAGTGAGGACAAGACATAATGGTGGAATGTCATAAACAATAATGGGCTTTAATTGTGGCAATAACGACAAAGACACTTAAAGTTGTCGTTTATTTCCTATAACTTAATAATCAATCTATCCAATTATTTGCCAATCAAAGATCGAAATTATCAAACTTCGATCTTTGGTTAGCAGAATCGAATAAATTAATTATCAATAACGACGCTTCTAAACAACTCGATAATAAATCCCATAGAATTTCCCAATCAATTCCGTGTACGTACTTAAGAGATGTTCGTTTCTTACTAATAAATTATTCTTGCAATCAGGAAAAAGAGGACGGTCCTTTGTGCAAGTTCTACGAGGTGATCATGGATCTGGGGTCAAACAATGAATTCCTTAACGAACTTACGTTGGCTAAGGACATTACTTTGTTTGCTCCGGCTAATGAAGCCTGGAATGACCACAGCGTGCAGAATGTTATCAGGTAACAAAGTCTTTAATTTTTAAACACTTTTAAATGTAAGTCTTTTTAGTCAACAACGTTTGCCAACATGCTTTTGTTTTCTCTGTGAAATGTTACACATGCTTGTGTTTTTCTTGTATTACCAGTGGATCGAGGCATATTAGAATAAGCAAAATCACAAACAATATTACTACTGAATGTTTATTGATGTGAATAATTCAATATTTAATCATTTGTATGTATATAAGGTTATGTATATTATTAGATTAGGTATTTCGATTTTAATTAAGTATTCGTTTTTATTTTCCTTGTTTTTATAAATGAATTATTACTACTTAGATTTATCAAACTTATCGATAACATTTTAGTCGCGGAGACTGTATCCATTCGCGGTATTAAGTTCCACAATTCAACCAAATGTTAAAAAACTGCATTCAAATCGGTTCAGCCGTTTAGGAGCTCCGATGCTGCAGACAGATACACACGTTAAACTTATAACACCCTTTTTCCGTTGGAGGTTAAAAATGAATTTGTTATTTGTTATCTTTAACATTTTTAACATTACAACGTTACTTATTAGTCATTTTAGAATTTCTATATATCTTGAAAGGTGACCCAGTACGTGGTACCAACTACCAACGTCATATCTATTACTAACGTGAAGAAATACATGAGTTTCTATGGAAGGGTGTGGATGCCGACTGACTTAGAATGTTTGAGGCGGCCATTTTAATCCCTAAGATTGGCAACGCATGTGATTGGCTTAAGGTAAAACCCCTGTTCTAATGCTCGATTGCTACCTCAATATCTACGAGTCTATCTAATATACGAGTATTATACACTTTTTATATGATGGAGTAGTGAAGGAGCATGCAGTTCACCTGATGGTAAGTGGCAACTGCTGCCCATGGACACTTAGCTTCTTTGCTTCAATAACGTATTATCTTAAAAAACATAATTTTACAGTAGAGCATTTTATAAATTAAAAAAAAATATTTTACTGAATTTTGTATTTTTTTTAACCTTTATAGTAGTTTACGTACAAACTTTAACACCTTAGCTATCTCAAATCATAAGATTAATTATAAGATATAAGATATTAAGACTAATTAAGACATCAGATAAATTAATCATAAGAAATTTAAAAAATGTTCTACTGTAAAATGGTGTTTTTAAGATAACACGTTATTGAAGCAAAGAAGCGATTTATAATTGGATCTACTTATGCAAACAGGAACCAATCCACACAACGAAAGTTTTGAGAAAAAGCCGTTTTTGTCAAAATTTTGTATACTGTAAAATTTTAGGCTATTTCTAATAAAGTCTATTTACAATATTGCACAAAATAATTTGTTCTATGTATACAAATATAATATTGTTGAAAATCGTCAACATTTTTAATGATTTTGGCATGGGTGTAGATTGGTTCCTGTTTGCATAAGTAGGTCCATATTATAATTGGATTGGACGCTAAAAGTGTAATGTCATGTATTCAAGACTCAAAAATACGAAGATTTCTACCTTTTATTATAAAATAATGGTAGCGAGTAGT
>DWRA01001898.1:0-15450 GCA_018250295.1 Spathilepia clonius
AACGACTGCAAGAGCTCTCGACTCACAACAACAACTTGTGAACATCAACTAATATGAATGAAAAGATTGCTCAAACTTGGTTCTATATTTCTCTCCGCGTAAAAAAAAAGGTCACCAATTTTTGTGACCTTTTTTTCATTTTTTGCTGTCGATGGGGAAACCTAGTATATGAACTACGGCGTAGTTTCCCCATCGACACCAAAAAAAAAAAGGTCACAAAAATTGGTGACCGTTTTTTTTTGTTTTGGTGGTGGTTTTTAAGTAGGTGACAAAGTGGGGGCGCTAAAAAAAATTTAAAGTGGGCAGTAGACAAAATAAGTTTGGGAACCACTGGAATAGAGGGACAGAATTTTTCATCGTTGTTATTAATACGAATTGGTCTTATCCCTACGGGGCAGCATGTTACAAATTAACCAAATAATGTTGTAAATGCATTACCTAGGCTCTATTCTGTGTCCTGTAATTTTTATTATAAAATCAATAAATATTATAAAATTAGTACAACATAACCAACAAATTTTAATTTATTCAATCTTCTTTAGACCAACCTTTAGTAATTATTCTATAACATATAATTCTAAAAAAATAAAAATATATATAATCTCTAAAATAATTTTGCATGCAAATTAATAATTTACATACAATTAGTGGCCGTCAAGGTATTTATAAAACAAACTACAACGAATTCAGAAAATCCTTAAGAAGGCAACTCTAGAATTATAAAACTATATTTTACTATATTAAAATTCATAATTTAATGATGCCACCCAAATACGCCGTCACAACACTCAAAATATTAAGGAGCATTTGCTATTTATTCAAGATCTTGACACACAAGTGTATTATTGACGCACACCAAAGAACTGAATTATAAAAATATAACCTTGAGCATTAGATAGAATATAAAAGATAAAACTAATGAGGACAATTATATACCTCCTTTTTTACAGAACGCCGGTATAAAGCTAATTTCAAACGGCACTTCCTTACTTGTCATGAATGAAATTAAGTATCTTAATTTATTATTAAGTACCTGCTGCTGTTGCTGGTGATACTGGGCGACCAATCTGATGCCGCTGAGTTCGAGCGACCTGGGATCCAGCGACCTACTGCGCGGTTTCTCCGAATAAAATACATCCTCGTCCCTTTTGCCCTTCTTCCATCGGAAATAGTTCGCCATCACGGCTCACAGACTCCCATTACGTTTATTACCACATTGTATTCTTGGCCCGATTTATTTGTTAGTACAAGTGCCTAATGTGGGCGCACGTTTTCGTTAAGGCGGCGCGGTTGGAACGCGAAGGCATCTCGCTAAGTACTGAGCGATAACGCAGTTGTCACGAGACGTTCGTCTGTTATGCAACGCAGGAGTGCGAATGCGGTCGTATTGTGATGCTGCTGGCTACGCAGTACTGAGGAGCGATAGCGGGGGATGCGCTGACGCACCACGTCGGTCCACACGGGGCGCAATACCACTAAATCCCGCTCATCGAAAAACACCCCGTGATAATCCCATTTCGTATAAACGTGTAGTGTAAACAAATTATCACGTACCGCACGATTTACTTGTCTTACTAGTAATCAAAACGTCATGCTCGCTCTTTTCGGTCGCTTACACACTACGTCTATCCTATTCATATGGAAAGCAGTAACACAATTTAGTTATTGTTTTCTTTCGACCTCAACCAACTAGTAGTTATAGGCGGTTTTGCGATAGTTAAGAACGTTCACGTTGCTTAGACGCCTAGAGGAGGGCACACATAATGTATAATGTACAATTAATAATAAATGTTGTTGTAAACAATACCGTGGAGATAAATTTTATTTTCCTCATGGAATTTACGGTCCTATTGTTAATTACTTCGAAGGAACATTATGCTACGCAAATATACTACTTCCTTTTCTAGATTTCAGTGCATATATTTATATTCTTGAAAGTAATTCATGTAATAGGTTTCTTGAAAACGCAAATGTAAAACAACGAGCGTGTAATTGGTTTCTCAAGAACAGCTCTAATGATTTGGATGAAAATAAAATTACAATAATTACAACACCATAGTTTTGTTTAATGGTCGAAATTTTACTGTTATTATTGAGAAGTCACTTATGCTCGTCTATACTTATGAAACAAAACAAAAATCAAGTTTTTTATATGGTGGAAGTAAAAGAATAAGAGTTGCACCAGAGGTCGGCGTTACTACTCCTGAGGACTAAGTTGGAAGGTCTCAGATAAGTATATGTCTCTTATCACGCCCATCAAATCAGAACACAGTGAAAATTATGATATGTTAGACCAAAGTTTTACAGATGCCAGATTTACCCTGCAGATTGTAAGTCATACAAATAGATTTCTATTATTTTTATATCTCCAGTATTATAGCGTATATAAAATATACTTGACATTTTCATCATATTTTACTAAGTTTTACTGCAGCTAGGCTTCACTTCATCAAATCTTGTCTGTGACTAAAATTTGGCGTACGTTATACCAAACGTACGCCAAATTTTGATATATGGTTTTTCTTCAAAACGAAATATCATATCATTGATATGAAAACGGAGGTTGGCTATATATCGCTTCTGACGAATACATTCCTACCAAGCTTGGATTCATTATTAAATCCCTAGCTTGGATTCATTATTAAACCATGGTTCTCTAGTTTTAGTTACATTCAGGGTCCTACAAACTATTAAACGATGCAAAACGATCGTTAAAGATTTCAAGGTTACACAACTCAATTGGTGAATATTAGAAGAATCCATGCAACTGCAGTTCGTAAATACATATATACAGACAAATTAAATCACAAACGATCAGCAAGTAACTTTTTTCTTTCATGTGCTATAACGGAACTATCTATTAGAAACATTACTTCGAACAGTTAAATTTCAAAATCATATTTCACGGATGTACAACCATAACATATTAAATTAAATGACGAGCAAAGCCTGTAGGAACTGCTAGTACATTAACATTTTACCAAAAATCGCTTATCATTAATCTGAATAGACTCGACCCGAGGGTCGTACGAAAGGCGTGACAACTCCGGCTATTCTATTATTAAAACTTCCTCTTTAATGAAAACAATTTATTCGTTATTGTATACAGCGCGGCAAACTGGCACTCACTCTAGTAAAAAGCTACCGTAGATTACGAATCTCTCAAATCGTCCCATGTAGATAACGTTGTATCTAAAATTTTTGACATAATTTCTGTATCTCTACGTAATATAGTAATAAAATATTTGTATATAAATAAATAAAAAAAACTGTATGTTTGTTCTTGTTTTTCTGTTAACCACACAAACGACTGCGTCCAGAGGTTAATGATTTCATGAAAAAAACTTAAGAAAAATATTGCAAGTAACCTGATAAAATATAGGATTCAATATAACAGTATTAAACTTACAAAAATCAGCGTAGTAAAAACAAATCACGTAAAGTCGCGAAATAAAATCTAGAACGTCTAGTATTACTCTTACGAAAATACTACGTCATACGTAATAGCCATTCTTTCAAACACATACTTCGTAAAGAGGAACATCCTTTGAATGGATTAAATTAATACACCAGACAACATGTTACACAGTTTACTTTTTTAAAACTCAAATGTAAAGAATTGCATAATTTAAATAACCGAATCCGTATTGTTAGGAGTCAACAACTTTTAAAGCGACCAGATTTTGTCGAAGATGATTGATATCATTTTCTTTATTATGTTGATGTGGGCTCTGATGTGATCTGTCTAGCACGCGCGACCCTAGTAGTCGGGCGACAAAACGTAGTTACAAACGATTACAAAATTTGTAAACAATAAACAATTACAAAACTTAAAAAATTAAGACATAAAATGTCTCAGTAAAAGATTCAAAAGAGAATAAGCAACCAATTATTATATGCAGAAGCATCTCATGCAAAAGACGAGAGTAAACGAAGTACCAACTATTTATACAGGTGAGCTGACAGAGGTTATCATTTGGTTCGAATATCCACCTAACCTAACCAAACCTAAGTGCTTGCTTATACTAAAGTAGCGAGTAATACGGGCACAGTTATGAAATAATTAAGTGTTGTCTACGTATTTAAATAACTTATAGAAATTTCTACTTTTGAAAGGTAAAAAATGGATAAATCAATTATTATAAATAACGGGCTTAAGTAGAGTAGTAATTAATCATAGTGTACCTACGTTGGCAAAGAAAACGATCACAGTTAAATAAAAAACTATAATGATATGGCTTTATTTTAAGCATAAAAAGTTTTACACAAAAGTACACGACAGCATATCTTTTAAGAATAACCCACAATAACTCTTCATGTTTTAAAAATTAAAACAAAAAAATATTACGTTCACGTTTTAGTAGATAGTAAATATTAATTCTTATCAAATTAAACTATTTAAAAATTATAGCTTTTAATGTAGATATAATTTTGCTCTTTATAGCATATAATTTCGATGTATACTAGTTTATAAGATAATTTTCGGTGGTTTTACGAGACATTAATCATTATTAAACTTGCTGAGCAGATATTTTGTTTCCTCATGATACATATTTGATACTTTGTTCTCAAATATTCAACAAAAGCATGCGACAATCTTCTTGACCCGTGTGTAGTATGGGCCATTATAAACAAGACAGGTCAATAAAACTGGTTATATGGGGTTTTACAAAAGAAAAGCGCCGAGAACGTGGAAAATTAGGCGAATGCGAGTGGAGATAGAGAAGAAAGCCAGTTTTTTTGTTGTTGAGCTACTAAAGGCTCAGGCCCTTAATGACTTAATACGACTCCCACTTAACTAACTGCATTATTTAAGGATGCATATCCACAGGATAACAAAGAACCCCTGAAATTTAAAGTCCACGCTTTCGGTTAGAAGTGAAAATTAACGTTTTTAATTGTTTTTGGAAATACCGTTCCCTCTGAAGTAAAATAGGGGTCGAATCTTCCTACGAAGTTACAATCTTACGATTTTAAGCATAGACTTTAAATTTGAGATAAAAAGGTAAGTTTAATTATTAATCAATATCTTTAGTCGATTTTTAAAATTCGGTCCCTAATGAAATAAAATAGAGATTAGAGATACACAACAATATGTTTATTCGCAAAATACCATAAAGAAAAAGAATATAATACAAATAAATATATTTTAAAAATATCACATCCCTGATTATTCATTCAAAGTGACCGTGACATACCACAATATTAATGCATTTCTGATTAGATTCAATCTATTGTTTATTATCAGGATTCATTTCAATATCAAACCTACTGATAATATTCATGAAATTTGTTAATATTTATTGTGTTTTTATAATATAGATTAAACGGGGTATTGTCCGCCTGAAGGTAAGTGGGCACTACCGCCCCCAATCGACGTAATAAACCCCATATTGGAGTTCTATCTGAAATAAGTCAGATGCATTGTGAGAACTAGATTGAAATACGTCATGTAAATGTATCTCCCTTGCCACCTCACACACACAGCCACTCTTAACACTTATTATAAGTCAGAAATAGATGTAGTGATCGTGATATCAGAGTCGCACCAAGAAGCATTAGAAATTCTCTTTGAGATCATGTATTTTTTTTATATTATATTTGCAAGTTCATAAGAGAGCAAGTGAAATACAAATTATACTTGTCAATGCTACACCAAATACTGTACAGAGTTTTGTCAATGTGTATGTAACACCCACCGCAACTTTTCATCATCAACCCAAGGGTTGACTGATAGAGAATGCCAATAGGCATAAATTCGTCTTTAGTAACCGCTGTTTACAATCGAGAATAAGTAAATTTGCTCGACTTGGCGGAGGCACTGCCGTACCCCCAGTTAAATAAATGTGAAATTTACACGCAACGACAAAATTATTATAGTTTAGAGAACGAAATCGTGTGACCGCCGAGACTCTTTGAACGATCACGATTACTTAATGTAAACAAACATAAATGTAAAAATATTTGCTTTGTTTATTAAATATCAACCTTCAGCTATACCTAACAAGGTAAATAATACCATTTATACGTTATACTACAAATTCTTTTATATCTCCCTTGAAATTATGAACAACATTAGAACTGGCTTTTTAAGCGTTAATTTGTATTTATAGAACTTTTTGGTCGCAGCTCAGGTTGGCAAAGACCTCAGTGAGCCGGAGGCTATCAAAATAATACATACTTAGCCGAGGCATTCCAACTTAGTCCTCGAAGGTGGCTACGCATCTGTGGTCGAACTTGAGTATGACTCTAATCTTATCTGGGGTCGATTACAAATGTCTATGGGCGACAGTTGCCACTTACCATCAGGTGGACTGCATTCTCGTTTGATATTCGATAACGTAAAAAAAGATTAGAAATTAATAAGAGATTATTTTAATCAAGTATAAATCTTAACATATTGCAAATTTATTTAAAATTTTGTAATGAAAATTAATTTATTAATTTGGACCAAGGTTTTTCATAAAAAATATATACATACATTCTCATCTGCACAGGGTTATACGATGCTTGCTTGGTGAAAGAATGGTTTATGGAACGCCAAAAAAAATAATTCTTAAACAAAGCAAGATGTATATGGCTGGCTACTAATATACTATGTTCTGCTATTATTTTCTTTCACGCCTGTGAGGGTCGTCCTACCGTACTCGAAAAATAATGCACATTAATAATAATATTTATTTTACTTCGCGTCTCACTCGGACTTATCTTGACTTATTCACCTGGTGTGACGCGATGATCAACGGTGAACTAATATTATTTGACTATAATAATAAATTGTGGCACACCACAATCCCACCGCTCACATATCTAGGAAGCACCTATTTTAGTACAATTGTCAACATTTTTTTTATAAAATATTATTTTATTAAAGAACTAACAACATTTCAATGAATAAATCAATATGACACTTTCCATCTTTAGTGTACGGTAAATAATCATAAATAAAACATCACAATTTAACCGTGTAATAAAAAAATAAATTCCGCGTGTCTGTACATCAAATATGTTTGCAAAAAATTTTTATAGAACATCTTAGAATAAGATAAAACAAAAATATGTATATTTTTACTTACATTTTCTCTATTTAAAACATGTAAATTGCTATTTTTATTAAAAATAGTAATTTTCATGATATTTTATATAAAAATATCGATTTCCATGTTTGAAATCATAACATACGTAACGTACTGAATATATATTCGTTGTCCGTATCATAACTTAATATTTAGTCTTCATTTCATTAAAATCAATCTTTTCTATCAAAAGTTATTACAGTTGAAAGTCAAAAGTATTTCTTCTAGTATTGCATAACATGCATATGTAATTAGGAGAGAAATTAAGCTTGCCAATATGCACCATGTGCTCGATAGATGGCGTATACTTGAGGTTATTATCTGAATCACGTTGTAAGTTTCCGCAGAAAAATGTAAGGACTGCTGTATTCTAGTCTAAAGGGAGTCATACTTATCGGAGGCGTTCAAACTGTACTCAGGGGAAGCAACGCATCTGTGGTCCACCTCGGGTAGAACTCTAATCTTACTTGCGAATATTCCAACATTCAAGCAAACAAACCCGCAATCGAAGCTAGTTTTTTTTTTTTAAATTATGTTATAGCAAACGAACGTACAGTCCACCTGATGGTAAGTGGCAACTGCCGCCCATGGACATTTGTGATCCACCCCCGACAAGACTAGAATTCTACCTCGCTACCCCTGAGGACCAAGATGGACGCCTCGGATAAGTCTCCCATACCACATCCAAACCAGAACACAGAAGCGCTTAACACTGTTATTGGGCAGAAATAGATGCGGCAGTGGGGCCGTCGAAGTCGAACCGCAACGGGTTCTACCACCTTTTACTACTTCCATGCTATGTTCGTTTGCTACTTCTATGCCAAATGTATTTTTTCCAACATCCACGTTAAAAAATAACGGTCCTCGTAAAACAGTCGTAAATATTACAAAACTAATTACTCACCGCTCTCCGTTTCTCAGCGCTCTCGATGGGCAAACTCTGTCCGGGCATCGACGAACGACCACGGAATATATCCATAACTTTCGCCATAGCGCTCGGCCGCCGCGATGTCGACGCCGTCACAGTGTGATAGTACTGGAAAACAACACTTTTGTCAGTCTTTATGCAAAGGTAAGCAGTGCAAGTGATAAGCAGTAATCGCCTAGTGGTTAAGAGTTTGAAGAGAACTTCGAATTTATCAAAGGTATTGTATATATTAGAAATTAATTATTATTCGCTTTACGGGCAAAGGAAATTGTCGTGAGGAAACCTACACGCCTCTTCTTCATCGTTACACTCTTGACAGAGCGGCTAACATGACCACCCGTTCTCTTTATGTTTTACTTATGGGATACGTCGCGATACCAACCAAGTTTTTACAGTAAAAAAATGATTTGATCACTTAAAAAACACAAATGATAGGTTTTACGGAGAAATTCCTACGAAATTGTCATCAAAACACAGTAAGTGCAATTTTAAAACATATAATGAAACACTGTAATACACATTCAAAATAATTTAAAAACAGATTAATCTATATTTATTTAGTCCTTGCTGCAAAGAGATTTTACATTAGGTTCCAATTGAGTTAGTTTTGATGTCGAGTCTTCACGTTGTGTTTATCAAGTCGATTTCTTTTTTACCAATAAATCATTTACAGCACTAAATCCACATTCAGCTAAATATGAAAATAGAAACGGTAGTAAAAGTTTTCTTGCACATACTTGACGATTCTAATCACCCAGTTGATATTTTGGTAACGTCAAACGAAATTATACCTAACAATTATTTGCAACATTTTTTAAGAATTTGCTAATTTTGTTGAATTTGGCGCCGATGGCTAGCATTACATATAAATAGCGAAGTAACCGAAGCGAAAAGGTTAAAGTCGTGTCGACTCCATTTTTGAATTGCCCTCCTTAACTATCTAATTACCCCCCTGTGAGGCAGGTTGTGAAACACTGGGCTAGACAATCTATTTCATTATTATTTCGCCGAGACACGAGAAGACACGTTAAATGAATTATAGAATGAATCTGTTTACTGAACTCGATAGACTTGTTATATGCAGAGTACCTAGATTTCAGATAAAATAATAGTATAAGACCATATGGACCTACTTATGCAAACAGGAGCCAATCCACAGAAAGAAAGTGTTGAGAAAAAGCCATTTTTGTCAAAATTATGTATACTGTAAAATGTTAGGTTATTTTTAACAATATCTATTTACAATATTGCACAAAATAATTTGTTCTTTGTATATAAATATAATATTGTTGAAAATTATCAACATTTTGAATGATTTTGACCTGTGTGTGGATCGGTTCCTGTTTGCATAAGTAGGTCCATATGTATATGTAATGGGCAAGCGGACTTTACACGGCCCGTAAAACCCCTGAGCAAATTTTAAACGTAATTTTTAATGCATTTTTAAGTAGCAGCATATTTTAAAATCTGTAGATAGATCATTTTTTTCGGGACCCAGCGCTACGATACTGCTTTGAAACCTCTCAACCAGGCCATAGCCCATGGTCATAGAACATACCCGAGTGTCGCTCCCTGGGTGCGGATGTGCGGACCCGTCCTTCACCTTCACCGGTGGTACGGGTGTCGAACTCGACGTGGATTCAGGGGTAGTTGTTTCGTTGGTCAGATCCGTCTTCGACGCCTCCTTGCCCGAAGAACCAGACTTCGTCATGTTCTGAAAAGTATAATATATGAGGTAAAGTAGATTGAAAGATTTTTTTATTGATGGAGTAGCAAACGAGCGTGCAATCCGCTTGATGGTAAATGGCAACTGCCGTCCATGGACTTTTGTAATACACCCCAGATAAGATTAGAATCCTACCAGAGTTAGACCACAGACGCGTTGCTACCCCTGAGGACTAAGTTACTCCCTTACAACCAGAAGACAGCAGCGCTTAACACTGTTGTTATCAGGCAGAAATAGTGTAGCGGTTTTACCACCGGTATCGAACCACAAAGAATTCCACCACCATTTAAAATAAACAGGATAGAACTGTTGGCTTTGTTGTCTTCAACATTCAAAGGTTTAGTAAGGCTTACATGAGGCTTCTAAACCTTTTCCAATCTTAGATAAGACTCTCATCCTATCTGGAGTTAACTATAAGTGTACATATGCGGCAGTGACCACTTCCCATCAGTTGAACTGCATGCTCATTTTCTGCTTCCATTATATAAAAAGAAACCGAGTTGTCAAGGTGACAGTATATCGGTACTGCATTGGTACTGTATTTTTGGCTTCTAAAACTTCACAGGGGAAGCCTGTGTCTAACATATGTGCCTGATAATTCATAACAGTTATTATCATTGTTTTCCATTTTTAACAGACTTAAAAAGCGGAGGTTCTTAATTCGTCTGTATTTTTTTACTAAATCTATTTTTATATGCACGAATAAATATTATAGAAGTGTCGGAACCACGATCATTTTAAGTTTACGGTATTTTAATTATTAATTTCAAACAAAATATACCTGCACAGCCGCTTTAACTTGCTGCATGATTGACGGTTGCTTCTTTGTGTCGCCTTTCGCCTTTGACTTGAACATGTCGAACAGGGCGGGGCGTCGGCTCACCCCGGTTGTTCCTGAAAATATAAATAAATTTTCAAAACATTTTAACTGAACTTCTATTTTTGTTTGTTCTATGAAAATATTTAAAAAACTTAAAATCTTTTAACATTTTGTGATTTTAAATTGGTATAATTTGACTGCCTAGGAGGGGATGACATGTACACCGGAAGTAAGTCGAATCTTATAATTTTTTTTTAAATAAAGTCAACATTACTCATTATATATTTTGTGGGGGAAAATTTTTAATATCATTTGTGGGGGCAAACCATAGCTAGCACAAAATAAGTGCAGTAGGTAATTAAAAAGAAAAAAGTTTTCTCAGTTGTGAGCGTACAGAGTGGACGTATTGCGAGTTCTTCATTAAAAACACTTTAATTATTACTATACGAGTATCATCTGTAATTCATTAAGTTTAAAACTGTAATTTGTTTGTGAAGTCAAGTGCTCAAACGACTTTTTTCTGCTGCGTGGTCAGAGTCACTAGTCGCACCACCTCGGGTAAAAAGGACGGGCTCCTTATTTTTCGACTCGCTCCCGCACCACTGCCTACAGAAACTTAAACTGTTGTAAGTATACACAGATCAATATGAGTACAATGCGATCTCCGACTGGAAGTGGCGTGAGTACCGAGCGTAGTGGGTCTTACCCGGAATTATCCAGCAAAATCCGTAACAAACGTAAGCAACCTGATGACAATGACCAAATCAAAAAAGAACTGCAGGATATAAGGAATGTGATAGCTGAGTTAACGGCGTGTATGAAAGATTTTAATAGAAGCCACTCGGAAAATTTGAACAGACTATCCCTCGATGTGTCAACAATAATGGATGATGTTAAAGACATCAGATCAACCATAGAAAACATTACTTTAGAACAAAACAAAATGAAAAAACAATTAGCTGATATGGCTGAATTTGACAATAAAACTCTTAAACGGATAGAGACATTAGAGGCTAACATTCAACAAATGAAGCAATCCCCGTCAGCGGAGTCGATATCGATTCCATGCACTAGCGAGAATATTATGGCTGAACTAACGGATCGCAATATAAGAAGCCAAAACATTATAATCACGGGTATGTCCGAACCAAACTCCACAAATTTACATGAGAATACTGAATTAGACAAGATTGAAGTCAACAAAATTATTAAATCAGTAGATCCAAACTGTCCAGAACCAGGAAAAATATTTCGTCTGGGTAAGCCAGTTGGAGATAAAAAACGTGCTATAAAAGTTTGTTTTGCGTCACAAAATTCGGCATTATGTATTCTACGCAACAAAAGTAAAGTTAAAAATCTTACCGTTGGAATTTATCCGGACCAAACCCCGACACAGCAGTCATATTTAAAAAGAATAAAAGAAGAACTTGAACGCCGCAAGACCAACGGAGAAGTCAATTTGAGTATTAGGTATGTTAAAGGTATCCCCAAAATTATTAAACTCTCTTCAAAAAACTCCAGCACCCAGTAACTATACCCAAGACTTATACGCCGCCTACGACTACCAACAGTATTAGTTATCAAGTAACGAATTGCTACCGAAATATCACTTCCAGTGACGGATCCCTAAAATGCCTATATGCCAATATTCGAAGTTTGGTCAAACCAGGAAAATTTGATGAGTTAAGATGTGTAATAAAGTCCTTCCAAAGTATTGTTCACATTATTATTTTAACTGAGACATGGATCAAATCCGATGATGAAGCCAGAAGATTTCAACTGGATGGTTATACTCACTATTTCAACTATAGACAGAACATGAGAGGTGGAGGAGTCTCAATTTTTGCACACAATAATCTTAAGCACCATCTCGTTGAAGGACAATCCATAAATGAAAATCATTATCTCTGGATTCACCTAAACAAATTCTCTGTTGATATTGGGGCAATATATAGAACAAACCGAGCTAACATCAAAAGTTTTCTCGATACCTATTCCTACCAGCTTCAAAAAACGAAAAGAGCTATAGTTTTCGGCGACTTTAACCTCAACCTCCTGAACCAAGACAAAAACAACACAGATTACAAAAGAGTTTTAAGAGAAAATGGATACAAAATATTAAATAAGATTGAAGAAAGTCATTGTACTCGAGAAACTTATACGACAAAAACAATTTTAGACCACATATGCACAAACTTAAATGAGAATAATTTTCACCTAGCAATTATAGAATCGGCCATGTCTGATCATAAACAGATATTTTTTGAAATTAAGAAATACAAACCTAAGACTCTAAAAAAAGTTAGTTATACAGCAATAAACTACGATAAACTATATAAACATTTAAAAGCCAACAATAAAACTAACGAAGAACACGAATATTCAACATTGGAAAATAAATTACTATGTAGTATTAGTGAAAGTCAAATAACAAAAACTAAGACAATGAACCCTCCGAGACAAGACTGGATAAATAAACACATAATAGAAAAATTAAATGACAGAAACATACTATGGAATAAACATAAAAGGAACCCAGAAGACAAGATAATAAAAGAAGATTTTTTAAAAAACAGAAATAAGCTAGCAGAAAATATCCGGAAAACTAAGAAAGAATATTATTACAAGGAATTCCAAAATTGTAAAAACAAACCATCAAAAATGTGGTCCTTAATAAATAGTCTGTCCGTAAATAAATTTAAAGAGCCTACAATACCCACCAAACTACAAACCTCTAAAGGAGTCGTAACTGATGTAAGAGAGATATGTGAAAGTTTTAACAACTATTTTTCTACAATTGGTTCAGTATTAGCGAACAAAATTCCGAATAAGTATCATATGATTCAAGCCAATGTCCCCAAAATGTTAAACAAAAACATCGGACTGAGTCACCTAGCACCAACAACCGCCGAGGAAGTTATGAAGATAATCGATAGTTTAGCAATCAATTCAAGTTCAGGTATAGACGGAATTAACGTAAAATCTATTAAATGCATAAAACTTTTAATTATTGACGAACTCACTCAATGTATAAATATATGTTTAGACAAAGGAATATTCCCCGACAAGTTAAAATTAGCAAAAGTTACCCCCATCTATAAATCTGGAACTAAAAGTGACCCATCAAACTATAGGCCCATCTCTGTGCTGCCTATCATTTCAAAAATCTTTGAAAAAGTTCTGTACCGTCGTCTAGAAAAATATTTAAATTCTATAAATTTTCTTTTTGACAAACAATACGGCTTCAGACCTAAATCAAATACTCTCGCTGCCGCTGTTGATCTCGTAACTAGCATTAAAATTAATATTGATCAGAAAAAAATAGCACTCGGTGTCTTTATAGACCTCAAAAAAGCATTCGACACTGTAAGTCACGAATTGCTAATCCACAAATTGATTAACATCGGTATACACGGACGTGCTCTTGACATGTTTAAGTCATACCTCTCAAACCGATATCAAGTTGTTAAATTAGGAGATCAAACAAGTAATCCCAAAATTGTCCCATGTGGCGTGCCTCAAGGTTCTATCCTCGGGCCGATCCTTTTTCTAATTTATATAAACAGCATTAATGAAATAGGCTTAACAGGCCACATAACATTATATGCGGACGACACAAGTTTATTTTATTTTGGTAATACAATTGAGAATGTTGTGACAAGGGCTCAAAAAGATTTAAATCTTGTAAATGAATGGTTTCTGTCTAATCTTCTGACAATAAATATCTCAAAAACTAATTATATAATATTTTTAGCAAAAAATAAGAAAATTTCCAATTATGAGCCACTAAAAATAAACAATCTAAAAATTAAAAGAGTAGAGAAAGAAAAATACCTTGGCCTTATTCTAGACAAAAATCTCAATTGGAAACCTCACATTGAAAAAATAAAATCAAAAATGACCTCATTAACGGGGGCCCTTCGTAGCATTTCCAAATGCTTACCAAGACAAATCCGCTACATGATATACAACGCTCTTATAAAGCCACATATTGACTACTTGATTCAAATTTGGGGGTCAGCTGCTAAAGTCCATCTTGATTTAATACAGAAAACCCAGAATAAATTAATCAAAGCACTATTTAACTATAAATTCTTAACATCTACTGAGAAGATCTACAGAGAAACTAAAATAATGAATGTAACACAATCATATAAATATAACACTTGCATCCTAATTCATAAAATAATATCTAAAAATATATTAACCCAAATTGTATTTAATAAAAAATGTACACATCAAAAAATCAAACTAAGAAACTCAAATAACCTGATATTACGCCCGCCTAGAACTAGCTATGGAAAAAAAAGCATTGTATTTGAAGGAGCGCAATTGTTCAACAAATTGCCCAATAACATCAAAGAAACTAAATCTATAAACATATTCAAAAAACTTCTCAAGCAACATATCTTAAGTAAAAAATAATACAATACAAAAAAAAGCGCTAAAACTAATACACAGATAAAATCGTTGTAAAACAGGAAACATACTTATATATCTAAAATAACGAGGTCTATAAACGAGGCTAGTAACACATTACTTAATACAATAAAAAAAAAAAAAGGTCCCCATAATAACAATTACAAATATATATATAAAAACTATACTACCATACGTAAGACTTTAAAAATATTAACTGATTTATATAATTTGTATTATTGTAAAATAAAAAACAAATAAATAAATATTAATACATGTAATATATATTATAACTAAAGTCCGCCAAAACTAAAAAAAAAAAAAAAAATACATACATGCATAATATACTTATATATAATCACTATCATATATATCACATTAAATTAAACTTACAACAAAATATAAAAAATATAAAAAGAAAAATAAAATACGTAATCAAGTAGTACGCTCATATGTTCTTAACATTTACCTGATGACACTT
>DWRA01001899.1:0-15450 GCA_018250295.1 Spathilepia clonius
AAAAGCTACAGTTAATTGGAATAGGAATATTCAAATATTACACAGTGAATGCCGCGATTAGTTACTATGAGAATATATCCACTATAATTGTTAGACCGTTATCAACAAGTCATAAAATTAATGTTCGTGTAAATAAAGAAAACAATGGTGCATGCGAATGATTAAGTTCGGCGCGGCGTTGAGTTTATATTGTATGCTAATAATGTGTGCCTCTTTGTTTTCAGTTTCTTGGACGATCTCGACCGGTTAGGCGCAAGGGACTACCAACCCACCGAACAGGATATCCTAAGAACCAGAGTGAAAACCACCGGCATAGTCGAAGTGCACTTCTCCTTCAAAAATCTTAATTTCAAGTTAGTATTCAATCAAAATTGGAGCAGTGATATTATAAAGATTGAACTTTGGCCTATTCATAGCGGGAGTCTATGGTTCAAATCACTCAATACACAAATAACTTGAAAATCAAAATCAAAATAGTTGTTTATCAAAATCAATTTGATTTTTCGAAGTTATTTATGTATTAGAAAGTAATTAACAGGTGTTTTAACGGTCGATAAACATCTTTAGGCAGTTTACATGCTACTGAGAAACTGATTTCTTCTGAGAAAATTGTCTGAAAGGTATATGGAGTCTTCCAAGCCCCGTTTGGCCTATATGGTGAAGCATGACCTACTTCTCCTCATTGTGTAAAAAGACCCGTGTCTAGAAATGACAGAATGTGTTGATGACGACGTTTGATTTTTGATGATGACGAACATTTTTTTCCTGTTATTTTCCTTTCCATGCCTAATTTACTAATTGAATGACAGAATAAGAGGAGTCTCACGTGAATCATGTGTCAATTAAACACGCCACACAAGTGCAATAAGTCGGAACTCAGTATTGGCCATAAATTCAATGTAATACGCCTACAGTCTTACATAGAGGAAAAGTCCACATTATTTAATTCAGAGTAATTAGAGTAGTTCACTGCACATAATTGTTATTGCAGCACATTGACGTGTGCTACCCAGTTTGTGCGAACCAAAAGTGTCGTTCCAACAAGGTTGAACGCGGAAGCGCTTGTGATAAAGTATAGTTAGTCTCTTATGACCGTTTTGGCTACACTCTGTTAGTACACGTACGTGTTTCTTTACCAGTATTATTTTATAGCGAAATATTCGAAGAAAAATCAAATCAATTTCAACCACACCCGACATTTTTTACTGATAGGCACGGAACCAAGAAATACTACACAGTAGTTCCTTACAAACGGCAATAAGAGTTTTGAATAAGATTCTTCAAGGGTTATAAATTAAAGCGTTGTAAAGTACCTTGTAAGGGGTTAAATAGGAGATATACCATTTCATAAAAAAACATAGTAAGTTAGTACTTTTCTACATGTATGGACATATTTAGTTAGGTGTATTTTTTTAAATTTATTTATGCTTACAAAAACATGAAACATAGAAAACTTATAATAGAAATTTGTTAATTGTTCTAATGTGTAATAATTTGTAGATTGTTCGACGTGGGCGGTCAGAGGTCTGAGCGGAAGAAATGGATCCACTGCTTCGAGGACGTCACCGCGATCATATTCTGCGTCGCCATGTCCGAGTACGATCAGGTGCTGCACGAGGATGAGACAACGGTAAATAGAATATGTTTATAATATTTCCACATTGCATGCTTCTGGTCATCTTATCATTATAAAAAGTGGAGGTCCCCTGAAGATATTTATGAGATTTTAGGACAAGGGTCACACAAGTTGTGTTGCGTGAATATATTTGAGTTAAGTTTAATGTTCGTAGAGCCAGTATGGTTCCACCGAAGAGGTACTTTTGCCACACCCATTTCTAGCCTAAAACAGTTCTGAGTTTCGGTGGCAGGGTGTGGAACAGAGTCTTTGGGTGGCAGTGATCACTTGCCATAAGGTTGGCTTCAAGCACGTTTACTACTCTAATTAACAAAAAGAATGGTGAATGTCATGTTTTACAGTGACACTCCTCATAGGTTTGATGTGCAAAAATGGGATTCCTACCTTAGAGAAGCAGTGATCTCTGTCAAAATCAGAGATTGAAAGATGAAAGTTTGAAAGATTATAAGGCAGGGTAAAGATTCACTTAATTAAGTGTACTGTTGTGACCATCACTACAGGTTCATGCATACTGGCCACTTTTATATGTACTTCTATTATATTTGTAACTTTTGGTAGAAGATTGTAGCATTTATACATTTTGCAAGCAGTCATTATAATTATATCACACAACTCAACTCTTAATGTTTGAAATCCAATAATTGGAAGTCAAATTATGCTTGTTTCTGTATTTTCATTACTCTTAGTCAGTCCTTTGAGCGATTATGACACATTGCCTTTTCTCCTATTACCCCTATAGTGATTTCGTTTGTCTCTTTCCAGAACCGTATGCAAGAGAGTCTGAAGCTATTCGACTCGATCTGCAACAACAAGTGGTTCACGGACACCAGCATCATCCTGTTCCTCAACAAGAAGGATCTGTTCGAGGAGAAGATCCGCAAGTCGCCGCTCACCATATGCTTCCCCGAATACACCGGTGAGTTAATAATCAGTAGTGTTTCTTCGCCAAGGACAATGAGCTTTATTAATAGTACGCACTAAAATATTGGAAGTAAGATTAAAATACTGTTTTTAGTCAACATCAACCAGTCATATAATTTTATACTATTGCAGATGTTTATTGTGTGACATGTTTTTGTTCAATTAAATCTTTAAGTGTTTAAATATATTAAATTTGAGTTTTAGTATCATAGTTTACTTGTGTAACAATACTACATGGTTCTCTAAATTTACTCTATGAAGACTACCCTGCTATGAACTTATAAATCAGTTGTAGGTATTCTTTTTTAAAATACCATAGTGTGTCATAATAGTAGAATGAGTCAGTTGTATACGGGTGAATTTTCCTCATATTGTCATCTAGTGCCACATTTTCAAGATGCCTACATGATTTATTAGCATTATTTAATTTTGTGTCATAAGAATTGAACAATAGATATTGTTGCTCCAACGTAATATATAATAATGAAGCTCACGAATAAACATTGTCCGTCCAGGCGCCCAGGAGTACGGCGAGGCGGCCGCCTACATCCAGGCGCAGTTCGAGGCGAAGAACAAGTCCACCACGAAGGAGATCTACTGCCACATGACGTGCGCCACCGACACCAACAACATCCAGTTCGTGTTCGACGCCGTCACTGACGTCATCATCGCCAACAACCTGCGCGGCTGCGGCCTGTACTAGGTCGCCCGCTCGCCCGTTGCCCCCGCTCGCCCGCCCCCCTCTCGCCCGGGCAGCGACACCCCCTCGCCCGGGCAGCGACACTCGCCCGATGATTGCGGGTCAAACCGCCCGACGTGTACGCCTTTGTGCGTCCAGGAGTGTTGTTACGTTAAGTTATTTATTATCCAATGCTCGGGCCTCGGGAAGCTGCTGTACTCGGTCGTGGTGGAGATCCGCATTTCGCTTCGGTCATCTCAGTAATAAGGGCACACAACAACTGGCTGACGAGACACGCAACGCAGACTCTACACTCCAGACGTTGATAGCCCTATGTCGTTTAAGGCATATTTCATAACAAAGCGAGTCCATCGCCGAGTACCGTAATCTGACGCCATCGCGACCGATTCAAGCACCAGCTTGTTAAGCCTGCAGTTGGTTAGCCGCGAGCGGGCGGCGGCCGGGGACTTCCGCAGCGTACTATATACTCGTATGGGATGTAAGCTTACCGAATATTGAGTGAGTTTACACATTCAATGTTATTGGCGAACCCATATTCTGTGTGCCGATAACAGTCATACTCCGGTATAATAAGTCGTATGATTTGATTTTGAATTGCGATCTCTTGAATATTTGTCAATCATTTTTGTACTTTGTTCTATTGCTTAAAATGCGACTGGGACTTTGTTAGCCGCACAGTTTTGTTTTTAAGACATCAAACGCATCGTTTTCAAAATTGAATTTAAATGTGCTTTAAGTAAGTCCCTTCAGAAATGTAGGGGGCACGATCCGAGCACTTACAACACTTAAATTGACGATGTTGTAGACGTTTCGATCGATTTAATTTGTAATGTACGCCGTGTATGAATACCGCGTCAATGATATTGTGAATGCGTAGATGTCGCGGACGTTGAATGTGTAAGCCGCTCTCGCCGCGTGCAGCCCGCAGCGGGCGCGGTCGGACCGACCGACCGGTGTGTCCAGCATACGTTTTTCCCCAACAATCAGGGGTAATCCTAGTTTTTTATTACTTTTAACGGCTTTATATCGAGTTAACAGTATGGACGTGCAGTTTCTTTTATAATGTACGCACACTTAGTTTCGCGAGAGTCAAGATTAAATTCCATTTGGACTACTAGTATTCTGTATAGTCCTGTGCAGTTTTATCTGTAAAATGTACACTTAGATTGTTACTGTAATGGACTTTTCTATTTATCTTAAGTTATTGAATTCCATTTAATACAGAACTTGAAATTATAGAATAGAGAAAATATCCGTAATAGTTTGTACTTCGCTTCATTCTTAAGATGGGGCTTTGGGCCGATATTAAGTTTGTGGGGTATTTTAATTTTAAAAAATAATTGATTCATTCTTAGGAGAGAAAATTCGACGTTGGCAACACTGACGCGAATTAATATCTAGTGTTCGATTCTAAATTTTTGGTGCTAGGCATTGGTGTAGCGTTTGGTTGTCTCGGTAGTGCCTCGGTCCGGCCGCGCCGCTCTGCTGCGGCGTCAGATATGCTTATATACTCACTCTCTTACGGACCAAAAAACAGAATGGAACCAATATTTAGCGCTGAAAACTGTAGTGAGATGCATGAGTACGTTCACAGGCCTACTTTAACTGATACAAAATATCATTCCATTATTAGGTATTATCACTTACGATGAGAAATTATTTTTTATAAACTTTTGAATGCACGACTGTTACCACTGTATCGGTTTAGGGTGTTTTATGTTGCGGCCCTCAGTCGTCTCTTAGCAGAGTCCCGTCGTTCTCGGACGAAGTATGCGTTTAGTTAAGCGTCACATTATGCACAAACCGTTTATTCCTAAATAAGAGCATTATTAAGTCGCTAAGCCATATTATACAATCTTAAATAGTTTTTTGTGTTCATATTTTTTCTATATCACTTTACAATAACCTTAAGATGTAGCCGTTTAAGATCTACTCTCGTATTCAATTATGAAACATATTAGGTATTTATTTTATCTAGCGTACTTGTATTGAAGATGGTAAATGTAAACTGTCATGTTTAATTTTATTATTAAGTGTAATCAATGTTTATGGACATATAAATCTATAATTTAGTGAAAGTGAGTGGAGTCAGCCGGTATATAGTAGGTTGATAGTGCAACAGTGCGGCCGTCACGTCATCTGTGGGTTCTGTACGCATCAAGTGTAAGATATGTGAGTATATAAACTTGTATACACTCGCAAATTGGCGTAATCAAATAATATACATATATATACTATATAACATAATTTATTATTAATAATAAAAATAAAAATCTTACTTTTAAGCATAGGACAGTAACTGTATCAATAAACATTAATTAATAATGCGATTAGACAGTAACCTTTACTATCGTCATAGTTAGGTGATTTATTTTCATTTTATGTTTATGAGTATGTAAAAAGTGTTTACTTAAATGAAAATGTAACGCCTACATTGTGACCGCGCGGGCCACTCCGGGAGTTCACTGCTACATCACTGAAGTAACGTCGAAATGATTTATTAGTAAGGTTGCTGCAAACCAAAGATTTCGCTAATATTCAATAATATGTAAGAATCGTAAATTACAATTGTGGCATAGAGTAAATCATTTGTATGGAATGTATCGTGTGGGGCTCCCTCGCGACCCCGGCGGCAGCGGTGGCCCGCGGCCCGAGCGTCTGCTCGCTTGTTGCTAGGTAGGTTTTTTACTGTTATGTAACAATATGTGTATGTAAATCAGAACTAATTATATAATATTAGCGCAGTTCTACATTCGATCCGAAATCTACATTTAAGTAAGCTTCATTAAAAGTTTTTAGGGAGTACGGAGGGAGGCAGCCGGCGCTCTTCGTCGCGATCGCGGCGACGTCTTTTGCATTTCGATGTGTTCCTCCGCCGCTGAATATTAACTTGTATGCTTTAAATATTTCGAGTGAATGTGATGTAAATTTTGTACACTGCCGCATTGTTTATTCGCTCGAATCACATTTAGTTTTTAAGATTTGAAACAGTGACCGAGACGCACACGCCACGCATCCCGCAGTCGAGCGCACAAACTACTTTACACGGCCCCAAGCTCAACGTGACCTCACGGTAATATCGCCACGTGGCATGTGCGTAAGCTTCTTATTTGAAGACTGAAATGTTGCGGCTCAAAAAGTTCTTGCGCTTTATTAGACTCAAACGGGTGGTTATTGAGAAGTTTTTTAATCGGTTAGTTAGTGATCCGATCGAAGTAGATGTCTCAATGTAGCGACGCGACCCGATCGCACTGAGAACCCACATCCGAGGAGCTGTCGAAGTTGGCGACATTTGGTCGTAATTTTTAATAATAAACGCTGAATAATTGTCACGAGGTCGTGGATTTGAAAACGATATCACCATGCTTCATTCATATTTGCCAAAGTTAATACTAACCTCACTATTTATACCTACTGTATGTTCTTCGATGACTAAATTAGGTGTGAGATAGAGGCGAGCGCGACCGCCGCAGTGGCGCGTCGTATCGTACCGTCATGAGTACAATGTTGAATACCTTATTTAGAATTGATGACATGTAACGTTTACTTCTAGTGCGGGGCCGGGAGCCGGCCGTCGCTCTGGCGGCCCCGAGGTCCCCAATATTGGACAAACGTTTAAGAAAGTAAAATTTTTAGTCACTAGTGGGTAACTTTTGAATGTGATTCAATCTTATCTTTATTTTTCTATATCGAGTGACATCTTTTTAACCGTTTATTTCATTACGTTCCGACTTATTTTTTGTAATGCATTTACTGGAAGCGATGTATTTAACCAACGATATAATTAAACAATATTTTCTCTTTTTTGTATCTCGTCTGCACTGGTATTTTTATTGAATTTACTATAAATGTACTTTAAGTGTATAATTTTAAATAATTACTGAAAATGATTATATTCTAATTTTTATGTTCAAATAATCTTGTTTGTTTCATTTCACACCCTTTCCTTCCTATGGTAATTATAATTCAAGTGATATTATCATCTAATATAATAGATAGGTCTCTTCTCAAGAACTATGCTTAGAATGCGTAGCTTCGAATATGAATGTTGTAGAAATAAAAGAGTAAAACGCTGAATAGGCACTAGTGATTATATTCTTTTTGTTGTGGATGATGATAAAAATAGTTTTTTTTTTATATGTATCCTGATCAAATGCTATTAATATAATTATCTATTATTTGATAATTAAAATTAATATCATTAAAATTGAATTCTATGATGTAGCTATACGCGTATAAAAAAATCCCAAACAAGATTTATAGTTTTTTCTGTTTGTAAGAATGTGTCGTATTATCTTATAATTAAAAACAAATTTATTAATATTAAAATGTAAATTCAGCGTTGTATTAGACTAGCTATAGCCAACAGTTTATAAAGTTGCGGGCCGTAGCACATAAAAAGTTACAATTCTCATATGAAATACATTAAACACCATCTCCATCAAACTTTATTCGAATAAAATTACAAAAATAAATTTAAGTGACTATACAATTAATTAGATTTTTAACTATAGTTCGACCACAGACATTTTTTGTCGCCTGTATTTATGAGTTCCTCCATAGATATATTAGATATACATTTCTTTCGCTCAGCTACAACCATAGATATAAGAAAGCAAAGCGAAGTCTATCTATGGTTATGACAAACTTTTTTGGCGTAAAGCAAAGGCGCCATTAGCTATCTTAGTGTTGCTACGTTGTCCAAACTACCTAAGAAACGGAAAATTTTAACGCCTCCGTTATTACTCTCAAATGAACAAGAATTGGAAAACGAAGACGCGATTCAATTTTTTTGGAATACCTGGCATGTGTATGCCAACTATTTCCAAATATCTTTTTAACCTAAGACTCTTTTGGGATATTATTATATTAATTAACGTTAAAAATGAATTTGTAAAGCTTTGTTTATAATGGACTGTAGGGTACTAGGATTAACATCAAGACATTTATTCGTAATTTTATTAAGTTAATGTAACAACTAAAAACTTTTTATGAGGCGAAATTAGAACCAACACGTCTTCGTGCTACCTCAGGAACAGCATTATGATAGCTGTCATGTTGACATTCATACAGCTAACTGCACTGCATGCTTCTATTTCTTATTGTTTACTAGTGTTTTGAACAGACGCTGAATGAGTTTATGGTTAACCTAACTTTATCTAACACAAACTAAATATTATTCCAATAACATGAAAGACGTAATAGATGTGATGGCTTTGCAAACCACGCGACGTGAAAAGCGTTTACCTGATTACCGAAGCGCTCCTGGGCACAGCCTAGCCACAAATTTTATTTTTGAGTGCGGTATAAAACTCGGTCTCCAACCAGCGACCGTGGCTACAGCAGCGATATTTTACCACAAGTTCTTTAAAGAAGCTGACAGAAATGATTACGATTGCTACGTTATTTGTACGGCTTGTCTGTGTGCTGCGGGGAAGTCGCGAGATGAGCCGGTACGTTTGCGAGATGCGGTCAACGTCGCATACAATTCTATCAATCGAGGCGCCGGCCCTTTAGAATTCGGGGATGAATATTGGTCTTGGAGGGGTGTAGTCGCTCAAGCGGAATTGCTAGTGCTGAGACTTTTGGGTTTTAACTTGGAGACACCCTCACCACACAAATACTTGCTGCATTACCTTCGTTCCTTACAAGAATGGTTCCCAGCGTCTCAATGGCGCACGGCACCCATTGCTCGCACTGCCATGGCCTTTCTTCAAGACTTCCATCACTCTCCATCAATATTAGATTACAGAGCACCACACATAGCTGTAGCAGCCTTAACATTGGCATTGAATGTATTGGGAGTGTCCGTGCCTTTAGCTTCTACGTTGGAAGACGAAGCTTGGTACTCGGTGAGTAGATATATATTAGATTTATGTGTAAAATCAATATTACTGGGTTGTTAAAGCCAGATTTTAATGCTGTGTGAGAACCTTATTGCAGCACTTTACTATGACAGCATGTAGTTTAAGCTGTACATTTCCTTACTTGTGTCAATACTCTGGTACAGCATCCTATGTACTACTGTGTAGCTGAGATTAGAGGAGGATAGGGCCACTTTGAAAAAGGAGTAAAATGCTGTTTGATGTGTCTAACTTAGACTAGTATAATGTATCCTTGTGAGAAGCTATTTATAATGTGTTGATTGGAGACATATTTTTTCTCTAAGTTTATGAACATGCTACATAAATATTTATGATTATTTTTGCAGGTGTTTACTAAAGATCTGCAAAAGGAGAAAAATTGGGAAATTATGGAGAAAATTATGCAAGTGTACAGCAGAGAACCTGAACCTATCTAGGTTAAATTATGATTAAAAAATACATAAGTAGGGTATATCACATAAGATTTAATATGTTCAATAAAGATGAATTCGTATTTCAAATGTGTTTTTTAATCTTAGAACACCCCTGGTACCTAAATAAACATATTTTAAGCATTAAGGACATGACATTACTAGCCAAACTAAAATACCATAGTTGAACTCTTCTATTGTAGCATATAATTATAGCTTTTGCTAGTGGACCCCTAAAGAGATGAATAAATTTTATTATTCGTCCACAGCATGGACAAAAAATAAATTAGTAGTCCACTAAACGGACGAATTCAATTGATCACCAGCTTTACCATAACACCCATAAATCATCAACCCATTATTGTCCCATTGTTGGGCATGGGTCTCCTCTCAGGGTGAGAGGTTAGGCCATATTCCACTGCGCAGCAGAGTGCTAATTGGTACGCTTCACACACTTTTTGAGAACATTTTTTTTTCAAAGAACTCAAAATGTGCCGGTTTCAAAGTTGATAAATATTGTGCATATATCTAATCTGACTTCGTTGTATAATATCATTATAATGAGGTTAAATAAATGGTACAATAAAATGATTACATAAATTAAATAGTGTCAGTCACTTTTAATTTACTGTCACTCACTGATTAGCTGTAAACAATCTTTTAAATATGCTTCTTGTCATAATTTATTAGGTGCGTCGACATCTGGTGAATGTGCAGCTCGCGAGCCGTTTGCGTGCAGTTTTCAATGTTTTGATGTGCCTCTTTAGCGCAACTCATGCAAAGGCGTACGGCGCTTTGGTTGCGCGCGGATGGCGCACGAACAAAAAAGGCACGCGCGCAGCTCGCTAACGGCTCGCGAGCTGCACATTCGTCAGATGTAGACGCACCCTTTGGTTGTAAGAGTGAACCAATGTTATTGTCGCCTAATATTTATATAGGAAAACAAAGGCGATGCGTTCCCTTTCAAGATCCTGATAGTTATTATGAAACGTACGAAGATGACTATAATGACGAGCCGCGTGAAAAAATCGATTATCGTGTTATCGTTTTGTAGTTTGTACTTTACGATGCTTGCCGCATGTTATACAATTACGCTGTGCGACGGTGTTAAAACTATAATTTGCACACTGAAAAATAACAGTAATACCTAGGAGAATATGAGGAAAAAAGAAGTATATGATAAAATGTAACATTTAACGGGAAGAGAGGTACTAAATAAAAAACACTGCTTAGATCTACAAACAAATATAATTCAGTTTTCTAACATTTTACGATACATAATTTTTATAAATGTACAGGGTAAGCTCATGACGTGGGTAAAGCGGTACTAGTTTAGAACTGGCTACCGGATGTACATATGGATTTTAGTGCAATTTCTTTAGATACGAGGCGGCGGGTGCCGCGCTGATATGCTTTACACCTCATGGAACGGGTAAGACAACTTACATCTAAAGTGAACGTGAAGACATGGAGAATGTTCAACTTTATTGTGCTGTCGGGGTTACAAATCTACTTCAAGACACCAATGACTAGTAATTTATAAACAAATTACGCTAAGTTTAAGCGTATCGAATTTAAAGATAAGAAAAGAATACCAGAAAACACATACTGTTCCAATCTAATAAATTGGGCGCCAAAGGCGTAGAACTTCTGTGCGTCCCATTGGAAGACAACAGAAATACAAGTCCTTTATTATTTTCTGTATATAATAAAACATTTGTGCCACTAACGATAAATAGGAATTGCAAGTCATTACTTAGTGTAATATTTAATAAAACCAAATATACACACAACTAATTTAGCTTTCTTAATTTACTGATGCAATAGGATAGGATACATTTTAAACATCAGTATAAAGAGAAACGTCTTAATTCTATTATTTTATTAAAGTCTATAAATAAATTCACACTGACAAAATTTAACATGATATCCATGTAAACGACGTAAATGACAGTAATTAGTTATTGCACAATACTATATAAACACCTACAGGGTCCGATACAGCGGGGACACACAGATATATCAAATGGGGCGGACACGAGACGCACCTCACCTGTACAGGTAACAAACAGAATGTTATACATGAGAATATCAAACACTATATATGTATCATAGAAGGGAAAACCTCTCACACACACATAATCACACAATGTCACCGGATAAAAAGGGAGTTACGTGAAATAATCTTCATATAATCTGCACTAATAAATACTATGTATAATAATATGAATAAATCTGTCATCAAAAAGGAAACTTTAAACTTCAGTCAATCTATATTATGTTGTACATACACAGGTAAATGTATACCATATTTGACTTCAAATTTTAAATGTACTTCTAACAATATTTTGCTTGATGCCCTATGCCTGCCCTAGCAGGTTCTTTGTTTTGATAAACTAGTCAAATATGACAAACATTAGAAATGCGAGGAAATTATATATAAGCGACTCGGTAAAAGTGGTCACCTGATGCACAATACACACGTCACAATACGTTACACAATTCCACATAGAAAAAGGCAGTTCAAGTTAAAAACGACTTTAACATTAAAGTTGTGTTAGTGTGAAAATTTGTAATTGTTTACAGATAGATGTTCTCGAATGAAATAGGCACTTGAAGTGAGAAATTTACTGTTGCAAATTATATCAGCAGATGAAAAACTGAAAGACTACTTGATATAGAAAAAATAAAGCTTTAAAAACATTAGATTATCAGCAAAATGGGAATGTATTAATACAATATAAAACAATACCGTCTCAAATACTTGGTTAACAATTTACAAGCGACGAAGCTTCGAGCACAAGTGACAATGACATCAATGCAAACATGTCGACCTAAACACAGTAAATTTCCAGATGGAAATTGAGAGCGGCTTAAGTTATAACATACAATGAAAATAATATTAGTAACATTAATTTTATTACCATTACTTCAATGAAATAAAACAATAAAATCTTCTATGGCAACTGAAATAATTTGTACATTTTTGTACATGGCGTCAAAAAAAAAAAACAATACACCTCACCCTCCAGGATCTGACTATACTCCATAAATTTTCCCTAATCTACTAATATTTAAATTACAATAAGAAGTGACATAAACTAACTACTACATAGTAAATATAGACTTAAATATTTAGTGCTACATATGATCTTTATGCATTCACCTACTTTGGCTGGATTCACAAATTAATGATGTCGATTTTCATAATTCAAATAATACTGGAAACTTTTATCTGAGGGTCCAATAGATGCGCCGGCAGCTTGCTAGCTCGTCGCGATAAATATATTCGGTGGTCAATTAACACCGCATCTACACTATAAACCGACCCAAACTGTTCGATCGGCCCACTGGATTAAGTTAAGTTATTCGTTTCGCAACTATAGTTTGCGGAACAGAGAATTACATATCGTTTTTACTCGTTTGGAAGTTTGGTGTTTAATACATACATATGTCATCACACCTCAGATCTATTACGTAAAATTGTTAAGAGCAAACAAACAATAGGAACTCTCTACAACAAAAAAGCTCTAAACACAAAACAAAACTAAAAGTAACACAATAACAATCCTTTTCCTTAACAAATGTGAAACTTTAATATAAAAATAATAATAATCTTGAAACCATAATAATTGTACAGAGACACAACAATTTTCCCTCCATTGTCGATATAAGTTTGTTGTTCGACATCACGCTACAACTGAACATGCCGGACATTCGCATTTGTAAATTTGTAATGTCCTGCGAAAATTACAGTTGTAATCTGGCATTCAATTCAAGCCATACGCTGTTATATTACCATCTCCATATACATAAATATATCAATAATACACATAGACCTCTCTAAAATATTAAAATAAATTAATAAAATTAGTTAGTGAAAAGATTTAATCTAATCACGAATAAAATAAATCTATGTATTTTACCTATGCAAGGTATAATTTTGTATCAGTTTAAAAAGCCTGTGTCAGTGAAAATAACCTATGTTAATAGAAACATGGCGATAGCAGTTGAGAATATCCTAATATAAAATGGGACAAATTGCCACATAGTATTGCATTGTAGTACACTACTTTTATGATATACTTTAAGGACTAAATGCCTCGCCGTTCACAAACACTCATTAGTCATTACAATACCAGGTGTATCGATTCCTAGACAAGACAGGGACCGCAAAAGCAACCAATGCGATTTTGTTTGAGCAAAGGACTGTTTGTTGGTTGAAGCCTAATTTATCATCGTTTTGCGATCAGTCTTACATTCAAGGCATTGTATCCGCCTTGTGTCTTACAATGTTGACATTGGAGTTCATAGCGTCAATATTTGATGTTTTATCAGATGGTTGACATTAACTATTGCCATTATTTTTATTTACTCGTTTAGCATTACAGGTTATATTGACGGCTCGCCAACATGTCATTATGGCACATTATGTGAGCGTTTTCAGATGATAGTCGAGCAACGTTGCATCCTCGGTCGCCTGTCTTCACACACTACGTGTAGTGTTAATATTTACATAGCTACTAAGGCATTTCTCTATCTAAAATAAGCGTAATAATGTTCCAATGCAATATTATCCGGCACTTGGATCTTGATTTTTAATGAACCCCCTTCCATACAACACGTAATTTGATCTAAAAGATAGAATGTTAATTTGGTATAAAAGATATATAAGGTTAAGTATATCTTTGGATGTGAATATAGAACACTGTCAATGAGTTTACAAATCATTCCATTAAATAAATTAGTAGTTCGAGCATGACTTATATAAGAAGCTACTCAGCGATCACTCGACAGCAAAAACAGATTTGACTAAATGTTCTAATGAGATTATACTACATCCACAATAATATTAGTTCAGTACGATATTGGAGCGTCGAAAATCAATCATAACATACATTAAGCTCACATAAACAGTACAATCCCACTCGAACGTTAGAATAGACGTGACCAACGGCTTACAACTACAAGGATACAGCGCAAATAGTGGCAGGAAAATATTAAAATAAAGCCACTATAACAATTAGTTGCTAGCCAGTCACAGGGGCAGTAGATATGGGTGGAGATTTGTTTAAGTTTTGGTGGCATATTATTTCTTGTTTTGGTACTGTAATTTGTAGCGTTTGAGTGCTTATTTTAGAAAAATTCCAGTCTCCGGAAGAAAGAAATTCTCATTTTACAATTTTGAATATTTATTTTCAAGCTGTTGTAAGTGGCGCGAAGTTGCTTTATATTTTTATTAAGAGTTTAGTTTAAATTGCTACTGAATTATAATCAAAATTACCAATACATGCCATATGAGAAAGACATGTTGGACAATAGCGAGGACTTTTATGTCTTAAGCAAGATTCGAATAAAGGAGTACTGGCGTGCTTTGTCAAACTTGAATTTACGATTATTTCTACAAAGAGATAGTCTAGCCCTACACTCATATGAAACAGACGACTTTTTGACAACAGCTTGACAGTTAATCTAAACAAAGGTTTTTTGATACAATTATCCTACTATCCCCTTAATTGGAGTTCGGGGCATAGAAGTCCAACTTACATTGACAGCTTTGACATGACCCAGACAATTGTTTTGATGGGTATTTTTTGAACCATCTTATTAACGGCGGTACTAGAAATGTTTCGCAAACTATCTCATGAGTATACTGTGCTCACTTTATTAAACTTTGCCTATAACAGATCGAAATTTGACACTTTCAACTGACATGTCAACTGTCAATCTTTGATTGGTAAACATGAACAGACTGACCATCAACAACGAGCGTCAGACAACTGTCAAAATGTCAAGAAGCCGCCTTCTCTCACACTAACATAACAGACAGCCACATCTCTCACCCATAGCTACGTTAGGGGCAAGCGGGGTGTGTGTCGAACACGTATTTTCAAGGTC
>DWRA01001900.1:0-15434 GCA_018250295.1 Spathilepia clonius
GCCCGGGGGGCGGGGGCGGCGCACGCGCGCCGGTGGAGCCCCCAACCCGCGCACGCCGCGCTGCGCCGCCAGCGCGTCCGCGAACAGCGACGCCGCCTCCGCGCGGATCGACGCTGCACACACACACACACGACGATCACCCGTTAGCGTCTACACTACAGCAGAGACGCCGCAGTGGATGGAGAACAGCTGTTTTGTTTAAAAACTAACGAGACCGTCGTATTAACTCGCAATTACGGTATACAGTCTCTTCGTGAATTCTGCCGCTTAAGAGTGCTTAGAAAACAATGATAACTCCTTCAAATTACTTGCCGGTTTTTTTTATTGACGTTGTGTGTCGATAGGTCAGTGGGTTAAAGAGAAGGAAATCATAAATGTCCATATTTATCTACCAGAATAAATGTGAAAGTAAATGTGAAATGTGATGTAAGTTAAAAGTGCAAAATATAAATAATGATGTATTTATGAAGCATGTTTCTGCAATTTTAAATTTAATTACCAATCTCATGAACAAACTGTTGATGGTCGTTGGGCGGCAACTCGTCATCGCTGGAGTCCCCGTCACGGTGCGTAGGCGGAGCTCCTCCCGCGGCCGCGGCCGCCGCTTCCCTCTTGAGTCGCCGTGCGCGCCTCCTTCCTTCGCGCTCGGCTGCACGACGCCGTTTGTCTTCAGAGTCTACGGGCTTCGCGGAACCAGGTCGAGCTGTACAAACGAACACAATTTAATGAATTTTAGCATAACAACGTCAACATTATATTTATATTGTGTTTGGAATAGTTTTAAATATTTAATTTTATAATCATTCACTAATTACGTGATTTAATGTAACAGGCCATAAAATTAAGCAGGCTGTGATTTTTACAAAAAACATAACGTATTCATACGAAGGTAACAATGAGCAAAATTAAGCCAAGGCGGACGCTTATTTGGATTAATTCATGTAAGTGAGGAGTGTACGAAGTTATCTCGTAGGTGCGCTCGTACCGGCCAGCGCGAGCACGTCCTGCGCCTGGTCGCGCACGTCGGCGCGGCGCCGCTCCACGAGCAGCGCGCAGCGGCGCCGGTGCACGCCCAGCGCGCGGCTCTCCAACGCCTCCAGCTGCGGCATCTGCACGGCGCACGCACATTATACACCTTGATATATCCAGAAATGTACAATCAAAAGAGCTACAATACGGAAAAAGTGCAACAATGTTGGGACTTGTTATATTTAACTCGTCAACTCATTACTGTTCCACTGTCGAGCACGGATCTATACTCAGAATGAGAGGGGTTAGGGTTAAGTCATAGGCCAATATAATAACGTATTTAATTTTAATGGCAAAATCACTATATCCAGTACAGAATCATAAAGAACTTTTAATATGTCTCTGATAAATTTCGAAAATTATACGCAAATAACCTCTATTGTCAAGCCATTGATTTTAAAGATCCCAGCACAGCTGTCGATATACCGTTAACGTTAACATATGATTCCACCCACCTTCTCGTCCAGACACTCGATGAGGTCGGTGACGTACCCGCGCAGTGCCTGCGCGCGCTTGTAGGCGGCGTCGAGCGGCGCGCAGCGGGCCGCGCGCGACTCGCGCACGCGCGCCGCGCCCAGCAGCCGCGAGCTCAGCTCCGAGCGCTTGCCGGCCAGGCTGCTGCGCTCGCCCTCCAGCTCCTCCAGTCTGCGGCGACGGACACGTTTAACGATTGACTCAGTTACGTGAATGTCGTCACGTTGTTACAATTTATTTATTCATTTTTGTATGTACGAAGAGAATATATCAATTCAGTGTAAATCCGAAATTATATGCAATAGCGGTAAAAGCTTAAAAGAGTTAATGAGTCTGGTTTAATATTGTATAACAAAAATAAAAAATACATATATTTTGCTACCTGGGAGTTCATTTAAATAACAATATTTATTATTTTCAGAATATCGTCCCGTGATCATTCCAGTATTCCAAAAAATATTTTCATTCCCTAAACATGAACCTACCTCTTCTGCAACGCCTCCATGAGCTCGTGCGCCGATGATGGCGGGGTCTGGCTCGCGGTGTACAGCAACCTGAGATGGGGCGGGCCGTCCGCCAGCCGCGGCGGCGGCGGCGCCACTGCGAACGGGTTTAATTCCAACCCGCCCTCGCCTGAGAACAAATCATCACCATCATCATCCATATATTACTGTACTTAATAATACTTTACACATGGGGAAACTTTGGAAACTAGTGAAAAGGATGTCACCCAAATCCTGGGCCATACGCAGTACATAAAAAGGCGTATTGTGGGTTAAAAGTAACCCAAAAAATGGTACTTGCCTGTCCCCTTAAAACTTACTCCCAGACGCGAGTTACATTTTACCGCTCAGAAAATACGTCGACAAAAGAAATTATATGAAACTTTTCCATCCACTAAAACTTGCCGCGGGCCGAATCCTAAGCCGAGGCGAGCCACATCCGATTCGTGGACTGTGAGTCATCATCATTATCATTTTTAAGTTTCAACTGTTATATATATAGTATTGTAGTATGAAGCACTAACCGGTAAGGTCAACAATGGCAGGCTTGACCTTCTGCAGTTGCTGCTCCTCCCACTGTTCCGCCTCGCTGTCCAGTTCCTCCTCTGAAGCCGCCGCTGTTCCACCTGGATTGAATACAAATTATAAAGTATTTCACGCAATTATCCCATATACATTTTATTAAATTCAAAAAGAGGTTTCACTTCACAGAATTTAAATTTGATCTTATGCTCTCGTGACTGACATTGTAAAGAATTAAGTTCAAAAAACGGCCAAGTGCGAGTCGGACTCGCAGATGAAGGGTTTAATGATTATCATTAAATAATAAAATAAAGTTTTCCAACTACCAAGATAAGTTTGTTTTTCATAGTGTTTGTATGAAATTTACAAAGTTTTGTTATTTGGATTTTGAAATAGTGCTATATCTCAAAAACTGCCAATCGTATCTTGTTCAAATCAATTTTCGTTGAAAATTTTCCTTGACGTCTACAACATGTTTTATA
Organism: Spathilepia clonius; assembly: GCA_018250295.1. NCBI lineage: Eukaryota > Metazoa > Arthropoda > Insecta > Lepidoptera > Hesperiidae > Spathilepia > Spathilepia clonius. The sequence goes on from DWRA01001900.1 coordinate 3,011, forward strand.
CAGATTTTTCACTTTCTTAGCTTAAAAGTTAGAGACGGGGACACTCATTTTACCGCTGTGAAAGGGCATATCTCTCAAACAATAGACTTTGAGAAAAAATGATTTTAGAAACCTCAATGTCATTTTCGAAGACCATTCTATGAACACCTCACACTTGTAGGTAAGTTGAAATTTTTCATTTGAGTTTCAGTTCCATGTATGGGGAGCCCCCCTAAATTTTATATATTTTAATTTTTCTACATAATTCTGAAAGCGGTTTACAGAATACACTTACCTACCAAGTTTCAACTCCGTAGTCTTAATAGTTTCTGAATAAAGTGGCTGTGACATATGGACAGATGGACAGACAGACATAACGAATCTACAAGGGTTCCGATTTTTGCCATTTGGCTACGGAATTCTAATAAATGAGACAAATGTCATTGTTTAACTTAAATAGTTTTAAAGGTACCTGTACTGATCGACAGCCAGGGCGGTGTAATTTTATATTCGAAAGTTCTTACAACATATATGCAATACCTCATAAGGAGGAGTTGTTACGTCCAGTGTCATTCTTGACTTAATAAAAGAAGGTGCAGGTGGTAGAATTCTTTGAGATTAGACTCCGGCACCATCGCCACCTCTGTCTTAAGCGCCATTTTGGTTATGTCAATAAAATTTCTTAATAAATCATACACATCTTCTCATCAGTTTTTCTTAAAAGATAGATATAGACGAAACTGAATAAATATTTGAAATTTGGCAGCGTTATAAGCTCGTGTAAAAAATTGAAACTCAACTGAATATATTAATATAATCAAAAAACATAAAATGTACAAAATACCCAAGTCTCGCAACATAATTCTTTTACCGAAAAAAGTGGAGAGATCTAATATTAAACCAAGTCGACCCATTTATGACTTGGCAATCGCACGAATACATCATTACGAAGAATAATTCATCAAATATTTTAAATAGTCTTGATTGAAAATAGCACTAGTTTACTAAATTTATATTAGGTACATTTTACGTAGATTGTATTATTTTACTCGATTGCCAAGTCATAAATTGGCCTACTTGGTTTAATATTCGATGTCTCCATTTTTTTCGATACAAGAATTACGTTGCGAGACTTGGGTTTTTGTAAATTTTATGTTTTTTGATATATATCAAAATTAACAAATATTTGAAATTTGGCAGCGTTATAAGCTCGTGTAAAATTAAAACTCAACTGAATATATTAATATTCGCTTTTATTATTATAACAGTTTTAGTAAGAATAAAGAAAGTTAACCCGATTTATCAACTCTATATAGATCGTGACATGGTACCAAAATATTATAGATGTAACGAAAACCTTAGCAAGACGGCAAATCAAGTGTAGCATTAATATATATGTTGGTGACATGGCACGTCATTGTTATAAGGGATGAAATTTTATTATTTGACATAAAATTTATACAAAGAAATAAAACAAGTTATTAAAAAAAAACACGATTGCGTAAAGAATTAAGCCCTACAATTTTTTAAGAACTATGTAGAATGCATGCAGTTTTTTCAATTTCTTTCTTTTTTAATGGAATAAAATATGTTATACCTTCCTAATGTTATGTTATTGTATTATACATGTAATTTGAATATTATAAGAATAGGCAAGAGAGGATATTTCAATTGTTTGAACGGAGAACTGCTGTAGATCTTATAGTACTTAAAAGCTTCACTAAATATACTTCTTGACCGAAGCCGATAAAAATATAGCGGGGAGTCCCAATGACTCAAAGATACTTCCTGTGAGATATGGATCTCGCCGGAGGACCATAGCTTAGATAAGAATATAACAGCATGATATGGATAAGGTAGTCAGGTTCGAAGACCATATGGTGAAAAGCAGTGACAGCCTAGTAGTTAAAAATTCAACTTCTCAAACGGAGGCCCAAGCTTTGAATGTCTCTTCAAAATTAAGTGCGCATTAGAAATTAATAAATAATTATCACATAGCTATTCAGTGAAGAAAAGCTTCTTGAGGAAGTCTGTACGCCTAAGACTTGGTCAGCTCGATAGACTATGGTCTAAGCCCCTCTGATAAGAAGATTTGTTCTCAGCAGCGGGTCAAAATGGGTTGACGATGATACAGCGACCATCATAGAAGGCGAGGTAGAGTCTCAATCGTAAACATTTATATCATGATGTTGCCAATTAATATTGATGGTATATATATAACACAATCACTAACATTACCAAGAATTAGTTTAGTTATTCTTTGAACAACTGTTATTAAAAAAGTTTTGCTACTTGATGACGCTTGAATCGAAAAAGAGTGGCTCGAAATCGAGTGGCTACAACAAGAGACTAGAAACATTACTAAACTCATTACCATGTATATTTCGAAGGTCACTTCAAGTCATTTATGAAATAATTATCACAGATTAACAATAGTCATTAATTTAATATTGGACGATGTCTCATACAGATATTAGGTCACTACTCATATCCTAATTATTAATCATTTGCGAATGGTTGCAAATTACGTATACATTTGGTAAAATGAGTGACGCAGTGGGTCATGCCAATATTTAATATCCATTTGTTATGCATTATTTAATGACGTACGACGAATAATCACTTTAATTAATTTAAATGGCACAATTTACGCTAGTTACGTGATGTACTGGCTATTAGAAACGCAATTATGACGTAATTATAATTAGCAAAATTAACTGCCCTAATGGATTCGATAATTATTTGATATTTTAATGTTACTTTTTAGTTGCAAGTTTAAATACTGACGTACTATCAGCGTAATTAACAGTTTAATAACGTAAACGTTAATTTTAACGTAAATTTGCGTTTATTTACGAAAAAAATCGGTAAATTTTATCTATAGTACAAATACTATAACTAAAATTTACCGATTTTGTTATGGTCGATTTTTAATTACGGTCGAACTATACCGATTCTATCACTACCACATTTCATGCGTAGGTCACATATCAAACCTAAATATTGCGAATACGGCAACATAGTGAAGAGAACTTTCATAAAACCGATATGACAGGGGTGGTTTTAATAAAACAGAAGACAACAGCATGTTGACACGGCGTCAGCGCCGCGGCTCGATCGCGCCCGTCAAATAATGGTGCTCATTTGTCAAACGCAATCTGGATACAGTCCTTGGATAATATTTTGCGTTAAGAATATACTGCAAGAAATGTCCGTAGGGACTGGGTTGGATGTGTTGGCTATTAAAATTCGTAACAAAACTAAACTGAATGAGTGACATTGATTAAAAATGTTACAGTAGTTGAATTTCAATTGTTAAATGCTATCTGGATACAGTCCTTGGATAATATTTTGCGTAAAGAATATACTGTAAGAAATGTCTGTACTGACTGGGTTGGATGTGTTGGTTATTAAAATTCGTAACAAAGGCAAACTGAACATTTAGGTTGTCTTTGTTGCGCATTGTATTAGGATAGTGGTCGAATTTCATTTGCTATATGCTATCTGGATACAGTCCTTGGATATTTTGCGTTAAGAATATACTGTAATACATGTCCTTAAAGGTTGGGTTGGATGTTTATGTTATTTAAACACGTAACAAAGATAAACCAAATGTGTAGAGTAGTGGCTGAACGTCATTTGTTAAATGTTATCTGGATACAGTCCTTGGATAATATTTTGCGTTAAGAATATATTGCAAAGCATATTTATGGCTTGGCTTAAGTTTCGATTGTTATAAGATACATATCAAATTAAGAACGTGTATATGTAAGAAACTGTATATCCTTTTGAAGACATCAATGCAATGGCGTACGGCGTCTTGCACCATAGTCATATGGAATAGCAAATAAATCAACTTATGCTTGCATAATTGCCTATAACCTTAGATATGACGCAGGCATTATGCCGGCAATATTATCATCAACAGACTTTTATAACAAATCTCAGGAAATATAAAAAGCAATCAAATAAAAGAAATATTAAAGCTTGCTCGGGAGGGGCGTAACTGCTAAAGTTAAAAATGTCGTAGCGCTTTCGTAGGCTTACATAAGCAACGTTTTTAATAAATCGCCCTCAACCCTCTCTTAGGCGCGACTTTTAATCCCAGTGCCGTATTCACCTTGTTATTTTCTCATAAAAAATCACTTTCCATATTTCACTAGTGGAAAATTGTAATATCGTGGCGTGCGCGCGCGTCTTAATAAACATTTTTTCGTCGTCGTATGAAAATGACATTCGGGCGTCACGTGTGACATTGATGAAAAAATATAAAAGAAATGACGGGATCGACGAGATGGCGGGATAGCGGGATGGCGGGATGGCGGAATGGCGGGATGACTAGGACCACGCGATCTCGCATTCTTCCTTATTTATATTACAGTCGCCAGGATAAAGTTACCTACGAGTCGAGTGTTGACATTTTATGAACCGATTTGGATATAATTTATTAGTTCACTGAAGTTTATAACATATGTACTGAATTATTTATCTATTAACTTAGTCTGTTTAATGCTTCATTTCTCTCAAATAGTTTACTCTAAGGGATTAAATATAAAATTAAAATGTTAATCGGAGTGTTTTTGAAACGATCAGGTAATTATTAAAATATTACTACCTAAAGCCTATGTCTTCTTTTTGCCAGTCATATTTTAATTAGCCATAGATAAGTTGTTCATCATTCCCAATTAAAACAAATGTCTCCAAAACTAAGACAAACTTACACAAATCCATTTATTAAGATTTCGCAAGATCATTTAATTGTATAACAAACTGAACGTAAATGTATCCTGCGAAATATATTGAAATCACAGCTCGGCGGTTGACGAATGTAGAATATTTCGGCAAAGTACTTTTACTGTGGCCTATACTTGAGTTTGCTTATATTGAATAAACGTGAGTTGAATAGTGGAGTAGGGTTGGCACTGCCAAGGGAGATGATAAATATTTTTTATCTTCTATATCCTCAATAATTGTATTATTTTAGTATTATTGTATGTTGTTGTAAACAATTAAATGAATTTGGTGCCTCATTTTTAATTTGTGTACATAGAAAGTTCAAAATATTTAAAGAAACATTAGTGAGAATAATATATCCAAATTGTTATTTTAAAAATGCAAGTATCTATTATAATTTAATTTTTCTATTATTCGCTTTTTATTAGCTTCACCTGTATGTTTGTATGTTTGTAACCGACTTCTTTGGGCGCGATTTTGACCCACTTTAAACGGCCAGATTTCGTTCAAACTTTGTAGATTTATTGAGGACCGATGATAATACACTAATTTGATAAAATTATTTCGTTATGATGCACTCTTTTGTTAAACTATCATTTTATAATAAACGTGGAAACGTAGAGTTACAAATGTTCCTGCACTACACTAAAAGCAGAACGTTATTGTATCTAAGTGATTTTTACTCCTAATTAGCTCATGTAAGATTAATATCATAATTAAGAATATTTTGTATATGAATAATAATTACTTATAATTAATAATAAATAATTTTAATAATATTTTGGAATATACATGTAAGTATAATGTACACTACACAAATCCCCTATTTACCAACTTAATTCGAGGCGGAGTCAGCAAAAATGAAGAGATAGTAAGGACCTGTCAATCACCCTTAACAAAGGGGATAAGGGGATAATCCCATCTTTGCTACACTGACTGCATTTAAACTGTTTACATTCGTTACAATTTGAGATGTTTACAAAGTTATTTATATTGTCCTAAAGAAATCTAATCGGTTTGTTTACAAAAATCGTGGCCTACGGTATGTTAACGTTAGATAACAATGCTTCCTTTGTTATCTTGATTCTTAACGGTAAACAAAAGTGTTATAAGCTCATTGATTTGCCATTGTATTTATTTTTACTACTATTCCAATATTTAAAAATACAGAATATCTATTATGAGATTTTTTTTTACAACATCGATAAGTGAATGAAAAGTAATTCCAAAATTCCATAATATATCGATTTTGTTATCGTGTTTTGGATATATTGTTGATAAAAACTGGTTATAATATATAATATTATAACATATCATGACTGCCATATTATTGAAACTATTGTGAACATAATTGAATAAAATATTCTGTTAAAATTTAAACGACAATTAGTAGGTAATAAAAATTCCGAAATATACTAGTTTCTTGTATGGGGGTCGCCTTTTAGTTTTAGTATTTACTGTTATAGCGGGCATAGCAATACACACTGTGTAAAAATGCCCATCTGTTACGGTTCAAGAGATAGAGCCCTGTGACATACGGACAGACAGCGCAGGCTTAGTAATGGGCTTCCATTTTTATTCTTTGGGTGTAGAACCCAAAAAACATACACAAAATATTTAAAATATATATTTAGACAACGGTGACTACTTTCCACCTGGTAGCCCGTTGCCTTATCGTTAAGTAAAAAAACAAAAAATCATGTAATGTTGTTATTTAATTTATTTTATTAACATAAAGTGCACGCAAATTTCTACCAGTTATTAATTATTATACATCTCCTCAGGACTGCTGGAAGAAATTTCTTTAAGAATAAGCAGTACCATTGCACTCAATATATTTTATAAGTTTTCTTGTTTTTGCATTTTTTTGTGTGCATAAATAAAAAAAAATGAAAAATAAAAAAATCCAAAACGCGGTGTTGTCGCAGCCCTACACAGCAGCCGTCGGCGGAGATCATCAATCATCGAGCAAGACAATCACAACCGGTGGCGCATCTGCCGCTCGTCTCGCTCGCACCGCGGGGACCATCCACACCACTCGATTGCTTACCACTATACACTAAGTTTAACACTACACCCTGATAACGATTTTTATGCGATTTTATTAATAGTAACTTCAGCTAAGACCTTATAAAAGACTTAAGGTCTTACGTACGATATCAATAATTAAAATATGTATTCAATGTTTTGTTTACTAAAGATTAAAATTTAACCATTGTTGCGTACTAAAAATTACAGATTTTTATATTTGATAGAAAAAAAATAATACGATTTGTTATTAATTACAGGTGCTAAACACTATTAGGTGTTTTTAAATTTTTTTTTGGTTGTGATGGTTCGAATTTTTAACGCATTTATAACTCAGTCCCTGGTTTTTGGTATTTTACTAAGATAGATTATGTAGTATAGCTTTAAAAAAATCTGCTTTGTTAGTTGTTACTTTCCGTTGTAAACGTGGAATATCAATATTTATCTTGATTTTTTATGTGATAGAAGTAGCTGATGGTAAGTGGCAACTGCCCATAGGCATCTGTAATCCCATTCCGATAATCGAATCCGAGGATTCAATTTTTTAGGATGGAAATAAATTATTTTGCCGGCATTGTGCAATTTGTTTACGATAGACAGTGTAAAGTTTAGATAGTGATTATTCTAGATTATGTTCTGGAGAAAATTTTAGACTAGGTAGGTATAATTTGATAGTCTTACACAATAATCACATCATATACTGTACCGGGGTGGTTTTAGAATAAGTATATTTATAAATAAGTAATGAACTGTTTCTGTAATATTTACATGAAACAAAACCCGTGTGTGGTAACGCCACCTGTTAAATTAGCTTGGAGTTACATCACACAAAACGTAACGCATCCTACAATTTATTTCTTATATTAATATATTTTTGGTTTAAAATCTGACTTTCTCGTATAATAAAAGACATAAAGTATTCAAAAATATGTTTGTGTGATCAAAATGTGAGAAAGCTATTATTGGTACTGTATGTAACACGACGTTCGTAGCGCTGCTTTAGTTAAAGCTTAAACCATGTGAACCGTAGCTTACGTAGCGAACAAGGCTTTGTGTTAGTTTACACGCACGACGGTAGATGGCGCTGTATAAAAATTTCATTGCTATTTAAAAATAATTTAATAGTTAGCAACAATTGTAAAATATGTATTTTTAATGTGATAAATTTTACAAACATATTTAAAACATCGATAAAGTAATCAAACTAGAATAAGTATGGCACTGATAGCTTTTCTATATACTCTAAATATAGTAACAGAATAAAATTATTTAAGTAACTACATACATTTCAAAGCTTAAATGTATGTAGTTACTTAAATATTTTTGTCTGTTTAGTAGTAAAGTAAGTAGGTAAAACAAAAACAAAGAGACAGACGATGGATGTCAATATTTACCCAAGATTCTAATAGACGCTCCGTTTTCAAATATTAGAATCCTAATAACAAAAATGTTGTTTTCGTACTTACAATGTTCAGAGATAATAATAAAATTACCGTTAAATGTAATATAAATAAGGAATTGAAAACAACACACTAATATAAAAGCGTCTAGACTCAATTAACACTTTGTTTAAAAATATCTAATACCTACTATCTTAAATATCCCTAATATGTAATCTATATATATTCCTAATAACGTAAAACATTAAAAAATAATGGAATGGAATCGTATTTGTTATTCAAAACACGAATATCCTAAAAATAACATTACAAAAACTTTGAAGTCTGAACGATAACACTAACATAATCATAATTACCGAAATTGCTGCTATTAGAAAGTAACTTAATATAAAATTGTACACATATTATTACGATAATTAATTAGATGTCTTCATTACATTTGTAATTAAATGTAGTATAAGAATAAAACTTCCGCTGCACTACTATTAGTTTAGTGTAAGCTCTAACGATACGACGTTGGCTTTTATAATAAATTAATATATTTTGATCTGGACGAAGGGAATTCAATATAAAGAGAGTATTCAGGTATAGATTTTAGAAGAATGTGTATTATAATTTATAAACACTAAAACCTCAGAATGAAAACTTGGATGTAACTCGACCTCAGGAATGAAAACTTGCATATAACTCTACAATAATATTTTATATAGTTTACATAAATACATCTTATATCCATTACTGTTAAATATTTAAAAAAATACTGTTTAATAAATATAGGATAAAAATAAATAATTAATGACAAATAGGTATGAAATAATATTCATTTGGTGTATACCTACAATGATAACTAATATTGCGTTTAATGAAATAGAAATCGAGGAATTAATCCTCCGTAATTGTTAACAAAATTCACAATTAGATAATGATCGATTTGAATTTCATCGAATGGTTTCGAAAACAACAACACCCTAATTACCAACTTTGTTAGTCACTGGACTTCACTTACCAATGAGGGAATGGTGGGGCAGTATAAAAATGTGTCCTGTCAACAACTAATCATCAAACACATTTAGGCTTTCGCAACGATAAGTTCCACAAATTAGAATATCGGCGAAGATGTCTGTATCGACTTCCTTAACCAATCAGTCGTCTACGTTGCCAACGCGTTTGTTTACTGCCGCTGAAGCTAGTGATAACCAGTGGACGATGAATCCAAACGACAATCAATGCGGAACGGTACTTTATAATTAATCAAATTATTCAAAGATCAAATTGGTAGCGGAGTTTTTTTGTCCTAATCGTAATCATACGCTAATTATGTTTGTTATACTTTGTCAAATTGTATAATATTATTGGATTTGATTTTAATTAAATGTATTTTGTTTTTATTACAGCAACCTCTACAGTGGGGTGAGTATCCCCAGTACAAGCTTATCCCGGTAGCAGGCTACAATGTTCCTGATCCATCGGTCAACAATGGTATAAAAGTCAACCCTTGCAATAATGGTCAAGTTACCTACAATCCTCCGAATTATTTCGAAGCTACCAGTGCCAGAAATGTCACAAACTTTTCTAGTCCAAATGCAATGATTGCAAGTCCACAAAATGTTCACGTTTCTAATGTTATGATGTCTACTGGAGTACGAAATGGATCTGGCTTGCTCGCCGCTGCTAACAATACCTGGGTGAATCCAACAAGAAACGGAGAGCGATATCCGCGTCCTACTTGGCCCAGTGCAAATAAAACCATTAGTGGCGTGAGAAAACCTAAACGTATCCGCACTGCGTTCACCAGTCAACAAATGTTGGAACTTGAACAAGAATATGGAAAAACAAGATACCTAGACCGTAGCCGTCGAATCGAGCTTTCTGAATTGCTCCAGCTCAACGAACGTACCATTAAAATTTGGTTCCAAAATCGTCGCATGAAGGAGAAAAAAGACAGAGCGGAAGGTCTGGAAGATTCTGAAACTAGTACTACTGAGTCTTCTCCGGATATGGGTGGAAGTAATATGGTCCATATGTATGATCAGTTCTCGCCTAATCCTCCGATGAACCAAATAACAAATCGTCCTAACATGTACGTGGACCAGTATTCCAACATATCTCCTTCAATGATGTTTCAGCAGACTCCTGTTGCAATGACAGAGGCACCTCAAAACATATTCGTGAATACTTATCCAGCTTATACGTTTGACAATTGTCACAATATTCCGGTACAGGTGGAAGGGCATCCACAAATCGAGAGCATCCAAATGGTTAATCCAGCTGGAAGCAGCGCGATAATTGAATGTAAGGAAGACGTACTCCCAGACTCATCAACTAATACTGAACATTTAGCAGCAGAACCTAGTAAAGATGTAGAGGACGATCAGAAATGGGACTTTTCTTGGATTCGCAGTGTTAAAATTGAAGATGAATTTTAGTTTTTGTTAAGCGTATAGTTTTAAGTTTAGAAATAGATTTATAAGATTAAAATTTATTTGTTTATTAAATGCTATATTTATTTCTAGATTCCAATATTTTAAAATAATACGTTTCATAATAATATGAAGTTTGAAAGTTATTAATAAAAATTTATAGGATTTAAACATGTACCTATACAGATAATGTTACTTAGGTGGAATATTACAAACAAATAAAGCACCACTTATAGATATAGTTTTGGATGGTTCTCATTAAGTTCACTGTACATTACTATAATATTCTCGACGGCTCATTTCCTTTATAAAACTTAGGAGGTAATAGATAGACGGCAGAATCGCTTGTGCCTAATTTTCTGCCTAATAACATGTTAAGTGTAACTATAGCTCAGTTCCTTGCGATGGTTTCTTGAGTTTATTCAAAATTACGTCATGGCGCAATGTGCCGATTGAGCTTCGAAGCGCAAGTCAGCCGATTCAGAGCTAGTAACAACAAGTCTTTTAACTCAAGTAGCGCATATGCGCCATTGGCTCTTTCTTTATTATTGCGATAGTGCGCTGGCAACTCTACTCAACACATTTCTAAATGATCCCTTACAACCCAGAAATGTGAAATACTCAAATTATGCAATAATAAAGAAGTTATCATTATTATCTTTTAAACACAGCTGGTAAATAGATTCATAGTTTGGTCGTATATCTTAAAAATAAAAATCTTTCAATAAATTATTAATTGTCACTAAGCGACTTTGACAATTTGTCAGTTAAATTACGAAATGAGGAGATAAATAAAAAGTTTCACTTTGTTGATTATTATTATGAGTCAGGTTTTTATACCTACTCTAATAACTAAATAAAATATTTCTAAGTGCCAAAATTGTTTATATAATATATTTAAAAATATTTAATTCAAAAACAAATAAGTTAAATGTCATTTTAAATTTTCATGAGTTATATTGCGCTATTGCGCCAATATATTTGATTGATGGGAGTGAATAGCGCAGTATTACACATCTTAAGATGTTTGCCTGAGGCGTTCCAGCTTAGTCTTCAGGGGTAGCAAAGCATCTGCGGCCGACCTCAGGTACAACTCTAATCCTATCTGGAGTTGATTGCAGAAGTCCGTGGATGGCAGTGGCCATCTACCATCAGGGGGACTGCTTCTTAATCTAAATTATAATGAAAAATACAATATAGGCACTTGTAGTAATAACTTATAACTCGAACAAGAGTAATGCATAATTTAGTAAGCAATGACGAAATGGCAAATGTGTAGGCAACGTAAAAATCTGTTTAAAAACTTAACACTCACGATTTTTGTATGTACGTATGCGTATAGATGTCTTGGAGATGTGGTGTTAGAGGAAAATGCTGAGAATACCCTGGACAGTTCACAGAACTAACACTTCCATCTTCCAAAAACTAAAGGTAAAGTATGCTGTCAACAATCTGCCTCCGAAGAATTTTTGAGTTTTTCGTAAGTAACAGCCCTTAGGGGCACAATCCAATGGTTTCGTCTACTCAAATTTGCACCAATCTCGGCATCACCGTACATGATGTTCTACATACAGCTGAAAACAGAGACAGATGGCGAGGGATTGTAGGGGTTTATTAATTTATACGATATTTGTAAGTTATTAATTGTTTTATGTTAATCAGAGCCAGTTTGACTATTGGTGAGTAGCCGTCTAAATAATAATATTATGTCATAGAATGGATTGTCAAAAAAAAAAAGAGCTATTATTGGATCTTTTATTGGATCTTTTATTGAAAGGTGGTAGACCCCTATGTAGTTCGACTCCGGCGGCACCACCGCCACACTTATTTCTGCCTAATAACAGCAGTGTTAAGCGCTGCTGT
>DWRA01001901.1:0-15434 GCA_018250295.1 Spathilepia clonius
GTCGACCTCAGGTAGGATTCTAGTCTTATCGGGGTGGATTACAAATGTTCATGGACGGCAGTTCCCACTTATCATTAGGTGGACTGCACGCTCGTTTGCTATTTCATAATATAAAAAAGTTTTATGAATTTATGAGACCTGATTATATAAATCTCTTTAAAAAAACATTTGGTAGCGGATTAGCACATGTCGTTAGTTTGTTTCCTTATTTCCCATGACACGGAACTCTGAAAGTTGAAAATGGATCGATTCGTAATAGACACTCAACGTCTCCAAAAGAATTATGCGGCTTAACGAAGTGTTAAATTACTTCTGTAACTAACACTAAGACCCCTACTTAAATGTGAGGGGTTGAATTGAAATCTATATACCTTGTTACGTATCTTAACATTACTATTATTATTCTACAGTCTGTAATTTAGACGTAGCTATGTATGTTTTCAGGTTATTATGTCTTTATATAGGTATATGTCTAAACCACAAAGAGTTCTAACTCTTTGTAGTTAGAATTTGGAGGCACCACCGTCATACCTATTTCTACCTAGTAACGGCAGTGTTAGGCGCTGCTGTCTTTTAGTTTGAAGACTGTGGCAAGGGCCGAGGCGATACCTATTCCAGGCGTTCCAACTTAGTCGTTAGAGAAAGCAACGCATGTTGCCGAACTCAGGTAAGATTGTAGTATAGTCTAGGGTGACCCTCTTGATCCCTTTAATATCTCTATATTAAAGGGCGGCAGTGGCCATTTACTTTAGTTACTTCAACGTTATAAAAAAACAACCTTACGCATTGAGCACAACTCTAAATTTATTAAAGAATTTCTCTAGCAGAAAATATGTAATATGCTTTTTAGTAAAACAAATTCTAGATTATACAAATAATTATACTCTGTGATGCTAACTAAATACACTTACTTTTGAAAAAAGAAACTGTTTTCATTATTCCTTATTACAGCGTTATAAAAAGTCTCAGCATCTCTATTGTTATATTATAAAAATGGGGAGGCTCTTCGAACTAGTTACTGTCGACCATCGGTGAGAACGGTGGCATTGTCGGTTAGTTTTAGGTACCTGCAATAATCGTACCCGTTGTGTTGACTTCCGCTTATATTTGCAACTGCATTAGTGTTAGACAGTAGCAAAATAGCTCATCAAATTTTATTTATTACAAGTAGCAGTATTTCATAATTTATTTAGGTCACTCGGTGGCCGTTCGTAACAATGTTATTTTTTTAGACAATTCAGGTAAAATAGTTTTAACTGTTTAAAGATGTACCTACTATACCTACAGATAAACAGACAGCCATTTACTTATCAAGTAATCGATTTTAACTATTTGTAAAGATGATCTACATTATCCTATAATTGGCTGTAAATTACAAAAGTATCATTCTCTATTTGGAACGTGTTTATTCGACTGTTAGCTTTAATGTCAACACTTCATTATGTTACCTGTCTACACCGAAATTTAGATGCAGAGGAGGCAAATTTAAACAATGAACATGACTTTTTGTATCTAAGCGCGACCACTTCAATGACAGAATTGTGCAAATGTCACGTTTTTGTCAGAATGATGATAAAATCAGTTTCTCAAGAACAAAAATAATTAAGTTGAATAACGGTTGCGATATAGCGGCATAGATATCTTAAATAGTAGAAAGATATGTTGGTACTGCTCACTTCGTGTCGGCATTTCAACACTGGCCACAATAGTTCAGATTCAAGGAAAAGATTTAAAATATAAGAAACCGCAGCGACTTCCTTAGTCGAGTGATATAGGAGTTACGAGAACACTTGAATCACTGTGACGCGTATAGCATTTATGAATACTAATAGCCAATACAATCATGCATATGTAAAGCTGCCTAAGCTTTATAGTTTAAACACAATGGATGGTCAGAAGTGTCTTTATATGAACAATCCATGAATTTTGATAGAATAATTTAGTATATTAATTAAGTAACTAACCATTTTGAGATCCGCATTTGGTACTTGGGCACGATCCAGCGGCTCGTGCGGTGACGATCCTTGATTCCCCATGATTTCGAATTACGATCACCTTTGTGTAAACAATTCCCTCACTACACTCACTCAGCGAAACAATTCTTTCACTTCACTAGAAAACATATCTTGTTTACGAAAGAATACTAGGAATATCGAAATTTAATTCCAACGGTTATTTAACTGCTTCTCGTTCACGAGTGTAACACTTGTTGTCCCATATTACAGTACGGTCCTCATTTGACAAATACATTCCATCCCTAACAAAATAAGATAATAATTTAGACAAAGTTGAAACTCTACAAACACAGCAAAGCTCAGAATAAACAATATAGGTCCGTGGAATGTTGCAACCTTGAAGAGTCACGTATAAAAACTAAACTGCTTACTGGTAGGTATTAATTGAACGATTGATCACTTTGGATAAACTTTTAATTAATTACAGTTGTAAGACGGTTTTAGATCACTTGAGCACTTGCAACCGCACATCTAAGATGCGGTAGTCACTAATACGAAATCGTGTGAATTCGTTAACAATAATTTTTAAAACGGGGGTCAACTTTTCCCACAAACGATGAATAAACGCAGAGAGGCGCATTGAACCCGGCACCCGGTTCGCGCGGCGAGGGGGGTAGGTAGGTAGCTGGGAACGACTGCCGATGCCAGCTGAACGTTATTTTTTCCCACAGCATTGTTCTTTGGACCGTAGCGTGTAACGATTACAAAACTAATCCACTTTTAGGTAATTAGCACAAACACTGAAATACTATTGAGATATGATCTCATTTATGACTAGATTGAAGGATAATATTTAGATGGGAAGTTTTATATATAGAGGCGCGCGCGCGCCGCGCGTGATGCGGTCGACTATACTGTCGCACTGACTGTGGGCCGTACGGCATGCGGCGTGCGTGAATCGCACAAACCCTGCGGTGTGGAGTCTCCGTCTCATGCCCCACCCCGCAACCGACCGGTCCTTTGCATTGTCAAGAATGTCAAGATTGACGACCGGTGAGATCATCCTACAGACACTAGCCATTAAATTAAGTTCGACGATTTAATTCCACCTAGTCTAATGCCTGATTAAAATGTTTAGTCACATAGGCTTTGTACAACTAATTCTAAGAATCATTAAATAATTTTCAGTAATTTAGCCTACGGACCAAATTATGAGAATATAACTAAATCGAAATGACATGACATACTCATTGGCCTAAAATATTTTAATTAGTGAAACATTATAGCTGAACAAGCGATAATGGGAACAACGGCATCATAAACAGCACGATTATAATAAAGTAACGGAAACAAATAAACTCAACGTATTGAAAATACTAAAATCAAAACCGCCTCTCACAGAGATGAATCATTGAGAATTCACAATTCATTCTGAGCTACACGCTCGCTTGGCACTAAATTCCAAAGGCGCACTACGAAACATGCGCCCACGCAACAGCTGGTGTGGCGCGTGCGAGTGGGACGGACGCAGGTGGTGCTCAGGGCCTACTAACTTTGAAATATTGCCATCTCACAGATGCCACATGCTTCAATTATCAATAGACGTCTCTTAAGTTTCACTCCCAAAAATCTTTCCATCCAGTTTCTGAGATAACTCAAAGTAAAAAAGAATGCTACTGCTATGCGTTTTCATGTAATTTACCCGATGTTTTTGTTACTGAGTCATTTCCTGACTCACCTGTATCCGTGATCCTGATCTTTAACCACTGTTTTAGCACGTTTCTGTAACGATAACATTAATAATGCAACTAATAATAAACAATTAAATAAATTTTATATACTTACTACATTGTTATTTAAAACGAGCGTATAATTGCGTAACAAACGTTGAAACAAAGAGGTTAGTGATATAATAATTTAATATGGAACAATAAAAAATGGCTACGACTGCTGTCAATGCCCTATTGCCATCGTTTAATGGAGTCGTTTTGAAGACCTCGACCCATTTAATACACAAGTGCCGTTTGGATTTGTAGTAGTACTCATTACATGTAGGACGCTGACACAGACACACCTCCAGAGCGACTGTGCGACAATTGTTACATATCTTAATACCAACTACACTTATGTCAAATTGAAATAAAAACATTATCTATAATCTACACCTATACAAACCTAACTATTAGCACATGAGTTCTAATAAGCAATGTAAATTCAATAAACATACTTTGGTAGATATACATGATTTTTATTTCGCATTTCAGAATATCATATAACCCAAGTAAAATGTTATATGTTATGAATAATTATGATATCAATATTTTTAACATTTTTTAACAGAGTAATAATAGTGACATTTCGGTCATAATAAAAAAACATACGCAACGATTTGAGCATCTCTCCATAGAGGAGCCGGTTAATAAAAATTGGTGTGCCACCGGGTAGCGTATTAAGTCCGCTCTTTGAGTTATTATACACTTAACGCCCGTCATTAAGAACAATTATTATAATCAATCTGTCAAAGATTGTCCCTACTAAAGATCGAGATTTAGTAATCCATGCCTACTAGTGTTTAAAAAATTTTGGCAAGTAAAAATTGGATAGACTGATTATTAATAAGGGTCTTAAAGCATCCCTTTAGAGAAAATACACATGTATTGGAAAGTTTGTTTTTAATGTCTAGTAATATCATATAACAAAAGCCCCTTACAATTTATAAACTTCAACATCTATAACTATTGTTCATCTGTAATTGTTGAAAACTGCATATACTTGCAAATATAAGAAGTGACGCAACGCAGGTAATTTCAATAGCCGAGTAATTAATAAATCATGTATCTGCAATGTAGCATACAATAATCGTAAGTATAAAGCAATTTTAGAGTTAACTCTAACTTACACTATTTCCTTGTCAATCCATTACTGTCTCACTTCTGGGCATGGGTCTCCTTTCAGAGTGAGGCGGGTTTATGCCATAATCTACCGCGCCGGCCAAGTGCGAATTAGTAGAATTCACAAACCTTTAAGAATTTGAACCTCCCGATGTTTCCTTTTGCCGATAAAGCTAGTGATAATTTATTTGTAACAAATGATAGTTTTTAATCAGAGAACCGTACCAGGGACTCGGGCCTCAGTCCCCAGATTGAGAGGCCGAGTCTCTAACCAGGCTATCTCTGCTTACTATATTTAAGTGTACATAATGAATGATGTAACATACCGAATATCACACACCTTACAGTTTACGCTATGTAAGTTTATGATCAAATAAAGTTCATATAAAAAATTGTATTAATTATATTTTAAAAGTTATATAAAAAAGAACTCGTACTATTTCTAATACTAAAATAAAATAAATATTTTAGGCATTAACATAAAAATGCTCTCTACTATTATTTACTTATTACATTGTACTCGTTTTTATTGCTTCCATATTTATCAACCAGAAAGTATTTGCTCTATTTTTAACAAAATATGAATAAATAAACTTAAAATTTTGCCAAAAAATTGTATTTACTTAATCATACATAGCATATTTTCTGTTCAGACGAAGTTAAAAAAATAGTTGTCCTATTTGTAAATCGCCGTTGTACACTTCATTAAAAGACTCATTAAAATACAAAAATCGGAAGCTCTTTTAAAACAATAGGAAAACGACGGTGAGGACACTGACATTCGTTACGCTTTTAGCAACCATAAAATTGCCGCCTTTATGTTTGTGATTGCTGCTGCAATTTCCGCCATAAATTCTAGCCTATTCCCCGAACTACCGTTACTTAGTGCCAGTTTAGTTCAGCGCATAAAACAAAAGTCTATGAGTCAACAGTGACAAAACAAATGACTTAACTCAAGTTTAGAAAGTTCAAGGTTTGCTCGCTTTTTTTAAGACTGATGTAGCAAACGAGCTTGCAGTCCACGCGGTAATAAGTGGTCACTGCCGTAATCAACTTCATATAGAACAGGGGTTCTACTTGAAGTCTGAAACTGGTTGCCTCATGTGTAAGTCAGCCAGCATCTGCACGCCATTTACCGTAATGGAAGAACTGTTTAATGCCAAATATCCTTGTGGCGTTCGTATTTCCCTAGTTGAAATATAATCATTCTACCATGTTTCTTTTTATTAAATACTGTATAAATGTATGTTTAAACACTTTAGTAACATTACATCTTTTTTACATAGATAATGATAGATTCATATGTCAATTCCTATCACTGCAGAGCATGCCTACCCTATCAGAAAAAAGGCTACTGGTACTAAAAATACGAAGTGCGATTTGATATGTTTCGAATGTTTTTGAAAACTTTATGAAGGAGTAATATGTAATACAACATGCAACAGTCATTATTATAAGATAAGAAACCTTATAAATAAAAATATTTCATTGCAATTTACAACATAAATAAACTAAACATCGCAAGCATCGCAATAAAAGGTGGAAAATATAAATGGAAATAACCTTCGAACTAATGTTACAAATTTATTATGATCGACAAATCAATAGCAACAGTGCATACATAAATGTACTCAGTAGGAGCTGTACATCTTAATGTTACGAACAATTATATTAAAGGTTATCTGACGCAAACATCGGTTTATAAAAACTACTACACTTTTATTGAACCAGTAATAGCCTAGCAGTTGAAACTCCACTCTGAATCAAACGAAAAGTAAAGGAGAATATCGTGAGGAAACCTACATATCTGAGAGTTCTATAATAATAAATTATCATAGAAGGGTCTGGTGGACTAAGGCCTAAAACCCTCTCACTCAGGAACCGTGTCCAGCAATGGAACAGTAACGAGTTGATGACGACTTTTTTGATACCATAGAGAACACAAACGAATATTTTGTCCTTTGGGTGGTAATAATTGCTCCCCCTGAGGATTAAGTTGGAACGCTTACTATAAGTGTCACCCTACACATTTCAAACCAAATAACGGCAATGTTTAACACTGTAATCATAAGGCAAAGTTTGGTAATGGTAATTTCTGAGTCAAACCATGAAGTGTCTTACCACTTTTGAACCGACACTTTAATGACAAATTTATTTTTTCACACAGTAATATGAAGAGCTAAAAATTTCGACAGGAATAAGTACACCGGTCACACAAACGAAACTAATATGTATTACCAAAATTAGTATTAACCTTTTTTGCAGTTAGAATTATGAGAACTTAAAATATCAAGGAATTAATATAATCTCGGTATGTACATGAAACACTGCTGTCAACAAAACTTGTTAGCACGTGGTAGATAACTCTCGTTATCTAACTATAAAATCGTTTTCAATCGATGAGATATTATGACAGAAGGATGAAAGCAGTCTTTGAAACATTCCTCTCCAATGCATTAAATAGTGATTTATACAATATTGGGACTATGGGACCATCATTAAGGATCGTAATATTTCAAACACACGAACATATATACTATACATACGAACATGTTTACAAGATATCTTATATCGCTCCTTAATGTAATATTTTAATAAAAGTATGGAATTTAAAGCTGTAAATTTTGTAAATCTTCAGTCAACCGAATTAATAACATATTCGTTTAGATAGCATATTTAGGCAAATTGAAGGTGGTAGACCCCTTCGTGGTTCGACTTCAGCGGCACCACCACTACACAGCTGCGAAAGCAGCAGGGTGAAGCGCTGTGTTTTGAACGGTAAGGTAAGGTGGTACGGGAGTCCTAGTTATCCGAGGCAGTCCAACTCAGTCTTTAGAGGTAGCAACACAGGAACTAGTTAGGACTCTAATGTTATCTGGGGTTGGTTACAGACGTCCGTTGGCGCCGGTAACGCTCGGTTTGCATTTTCTATATTATAAAAAATATATATATCCACGTATTGAATGGCAAATAACTTTTGCAGGAAAACCTCATCAAAGATCGATCTTCAACGCTTAAAAGGTATGAAGGAATTAACTGAAGTCACTTAAGTAGATTAGAACGATACCCTTAATCCTCAATGGTAGACAGGGGTACGTGTCTGTCTACCTTTGTTTACTTGACGATAATCCTAGTATTAACAACGTGGTACACTCCAAACTCAAAAGAATTAAATATGCTCTTTCTTCAAAGTCAAAAATTGCTAATAGGTGAAAATTTATAATTTGCGTTTGTGAATAATTAACACAATCTACATTATTTATACGATAAAAAGGTTTTTAACAATTCACGTTAGTCGAAATTGTTATAAGATTATAGAGTATTTATTAGCAATAGAAGTCCCAAATACAGATTGAGGCTAACGTTAAATTTGTTGTAAATAAATCGAACAATGTTTAAAACAACGGTGATATCCATCAAGTACCAGATTTGTATGTGCAGTTAATTTTTATAACGGCCACATGTCTATGCACGGCAAGTTTTTTTAAGACAACTCGACTTCTTGCATACTAAAGTCACTCATAGATAATTGTTTGCAGCTATTTATCGATGTCCATAACATTTTAATCACGTTCTGAATAAAGCGGATGTCAGGAACGTGTGACCAGATTGCCGATGCAGCGCTCAACAGCCTTTGGCAATACCAGTAGCTGCTTACCTTTACGAATGATCGGGTATCTTCTGAGTGATAACAGGAATTATTAGAATAGAATCAACGTTTGGAACGCGTTTTGTGTTGCCAAAATCCGAGTGTCTAATATTTTACTATAGTTTTCGATTTAACAAAGTTATATAACGTCCAATTGATCGTGGAAGTGACCGTTTAAATATATTAGTTAGTGGCTTTAAATAGTGAGAAAACTAAAAAAATATAATAGCAAGTATTATTGAAAGTACCTGGATAACGTAGATCAAAACGGCGCAGTTCGGGCAATACGGTGATAAAGCTATGACTGCTTGGACAATGTTTAGTTGGAGGCGGCTCTACAGCGGGCGAGGGACCGAAAGCGCGGAGGAGTCTCGAGTGGAACTGCCAGCAGACACTAAACAGCTGGTATACAACGTCTATGTTTACTTCTGCAGACGGCCAGGAAGGAGCGCGAAGACAGCGCTATCCAAAACAGCGCGCGCCACCATGTTACCAAGAGATATAGTAGCAGACATTATTAGGGACAAATATCGGGACTAAATACCACCGTTGTTTCTAACTACAAAGTTATCTTAAACAGTACGTAATTTTGTCATGTTTAATAAATAAGTAAATTAATTTTACTGACTGAAAGTCACTTTATGATAAGATGATAATACTCATAGTGTTAAGCATTTAAATTACTTTATAACAATGATGGCAGGCTTTTAAGCGTGAAAATGTTAAATTTAAAGGTAAAAGTAATTTTGTTTGAAATAAAATATTATATTTTATTTGGTCATGGGCCGATGTAAAGTAAATAAATTTTAAAGATGGTAGAACCCTTTGTAGTTCGACTCCGGCGGCATCATAGCCACACTTATTTCTGCCTAATAACAGCAGTGCTAAGCGCTGCTGTATTCTGGTTTGAAGGGTGTGGTAAGGGAGATCAACTTAATGAGGCATTCCAAATTAGTCCTCAGGGGTAGCAACGCATCTGTGGTCGACTGCAGTTGGGATTCTGGTCGTATCTAAGGTGGATCACATATATCCATGGGGGCAGTTGCTACTTACCATCAGGTGGACTGAATGCTCGTTTGTTACTCCATCATATAAAAAAAATACCTAACGATTTCGTGCGACATAAGCATGTAGTTTATACTGAGATGGTTCCAGATTCGTTTCGGGACAGGAGCAAATGTTTGATTTATGTTTGTGTAACAAACGAATTAATGTTGTATATATAACAATATCACGATATTTCACGATTTTTTCCGTATTTCCTTATATACATATTTTCTTCTTTTTAATTTAAAATAAAATGTATAAAAAGCACCCAAAAAGCTGAGGTATCATGCCCAGCACGAAAAGAGAGTATGAATAGGGTGTAAAATGCCTATTTTAAGCACTGAGCCCTCAACATGTGATACAACTTTTATATAAAGGGTCCGTACAATAGTTGAGAACGGTGAAGGGTCACTTATAATTTGTGAATCCACATTAACAAAGGTGTAAATTGTTTCACCGTGAAAGTTAAAACAATGGCTGTAAGTACTTGTAATTCTTCAATAGTTTTCTGTAATAAAAAATTGTAACATTTTTCGCACCTGAATGACAACGACAGCAGATGTATTATTAACTTAGTTTGTATTAACGACATCTATCAACAATATCTATAAGTGATGTATTTTCAAGAAGTGATTACAATAAGTCATAGATATTATACGGGGCTTTAGTCGAAACTGTGGTATTCTATGAACACTATGAAAAATATATTGTAAAAACAATATTAAATGTGTCGTTAATGCACAGAGATTTCTGATCTCATTACAATAAACGTCTAGTATTAATTTGAGTTTTTATTGTTAATCAGTTTATCTAAGCAGTTAATCCTTTATAAAAACAATATTTAAATTTAGCAAGTAATAACTTCCGCATTTTGAATTAATGGAAAAATTACAATGAGGATTAAGATATAGATTTATTTATTACTAGCCGTGTCCCGCTGTTTTACTCGCGTTAAAAAATAAAATCTAAATTCGCCTTCAACAATTTTAATGAAGTGAGGCGAGCGCGGTAATTTTCGAGGACTTAATGTGTTTTGCACGGAACCCTAATACATTTTTAGATAAAGGTTTTCTCAGATATTTTTTAAAACGTCAACTTTCTGGCACCGAAAGTCCTATTCAGCTGTTTCGGAAATTAACCAAAACGAACAAACGGACAAACACTTTATTTTATTTTGTTATAAATACAGACGGTATATACTTAAATACGTATTTACGTATTATCTATAAACAGAACTATTTACGAAGTCTGTATTTTTATGTCACTTCACACTCCACACTCCACATTATCATTTTAAATTACCTAAAAGATAAATAAGTATTGAACAAACAAGCTTAAAATATTTATTCAAGTTATCGTAGTGCAAGAATACTTGAAAGAGTTTTCAATCTTGACACGAAATACGTTCATGGCAAGGTGAACCCTGGCGTCAGTATCCTGGCACTAACTGTCTAATCTGCTGAGTATCGGCGTTATCAGTAAATATGAAACAGATGGCGGCTGGCTAAATTAGTACGTACATACTCACATTCAGTCAAATCGACGTCATTACTTGCGCATACTCTCAATAATATCCACTATAAATTATATGTACATATCTCCAGCATCCGAGCGTAAACTATGCTGTCGGCTTTACAACATAAAATTCTCGGCTCAGCGATTTCTAACACTGCAATTCACCACTAACACATTCGCAACATCTAGGAATATTTCAGTAGCGGCGGATGCCAAGAGCGTAGACGTAAGAAAACGTCCTAAACATCTACACGCCACTAATTACTATACTGCACTGACTATTTCAGGCGTGCGAACACGTGAATTACCAGCACACTCTGATTCACACGGAACAATTCGAGTTGAACGTTTCGACACCTTAGTACTATTGAAGGTTAACACTTTTTGCTTGCTGGCTTCAAAGCGATTGCGTTCAGCGGATCTCCAGCTATCCTCGAAGATTGCATTACAAAACCTTTTCAATTTAGTTTCCTAACACATCAGAAAACATTTTATCGATGTTCTCTAATAAAATAATCATTTTACACGGTATTGAAACTCAAGCGGTACTAATTAATGATTGCCATTTGTAATTAAACGTTTTCACTGTGACGAAAGTCTGAATGAATGGTACTATTGTGGCATAATTGTTTTTTAATCAGACTTTCAGGGTTTCCTTTAAGTATGTTAACGAGATAGAAAATGATAAATGTAAAATCCATTTGATTTCAACAAATGCGAAAATACCTATCTATGAATGTAACTATTTCTGTTCTGCATCATAAGAGCAATGTCTGCACTGTCGGGTAGAGGTGTTAAGAGTGTAAATATTTGTTATTAAGTCGGGTGTAGCAGCTATTCTTGTAGTTTTATTAATTTGTGATATACATATAAACTTAGAACAGTGAAAACTTGACATGGATAACTTAAACTGTATACTTATTCGCTACATAGAACTGATGAATAAACAACATAAAATATATTTTACTTGTCATAGTTGATGTTATTAGTTTTAATTCGCATTAAATGTAACCGGTATCTACTTGAGTAAGACCTCGTATGTTCTAGAAAGTTTAGGCCACATTACAAGGCGTAATTTATCGAGAGGCAGACATTAGATCGACTTACGACCGCAGTTACTAGGCAACCACGCCTCAAGAGAGATGAAAATGTTCCGTGAGCACTCGTATATTTTCTTTGGTTAGTTAAACCTAACATATAACCTGTACGTGTGACACACGATCTATAGGAAAACAAAATCATATCGTTCTATGCAATGTGCCATGAACTTATTTATATCATGTTTTGTATAAAAAAATATAATTTTGTCTGACACGAAAGGTTTATAGACATAAATGTGGCCTCAATTCTCAATTTTATAAGAAAAATACCGAACATAATAAAAATATACTACAAAAATACACACTAAATACGTAACGTACTGGTTAAAAATCTTCACATATACATCTTTATCATGTTACTTGGGTTTCCTTTCCTGTATTTGTGTAATTTGGCAGTAATGTGACAGAAATTATTCATCGACGACGATGAGTTGAATATGATAGTATCAGAAGTAGAAACTGATCGTACAAAGTCAACGACATACTATAAAACACAAAAAATTAGGAATATGGTCAAGGGAGATGGCTCACACTTATCTGATAGTTCCTATCCCTTCAATACAATTTCTTGTTGACATTTACGCCGTTCGATAATTCGAAACAATTTATCGTATAGCATTTATCGCTAAAAAATTATTATGAGCTACAGATAATACTTATTGGGATTGTTTGTCTCCAATACATTTTAATATCTAATTATTATCACCATAATATTACGACTGTAATTAGGAACAAAATTAAAATCATGAACGATAGATATGATACCCTTTATCAAAACTTATCAGTGGATTTTACTTCACCAGTTTTAATAATATTAGTCACTGAATGACTTATCAATAGATCGCATGGTAAACATTAGACATATTTCTAATTTTACAATCGCGCGTTTATTTTCCTTTGGGTTTTACGGTACATTTTGTAAAACCCATGCGGATACAAATAATTGTTTTTTTTTATAACATTATTACCTGACTGTGGAGGATAATGTTTTTCGAGCGTATGTATTGTTCATTCTTTGGCACGTTCTACAACCCAAACGGCTTACCGAATTTTAGTGTATGAGGTGTCTTTTGTTTTAATAATAATTGCTAATTATTTACATATTTGAATAAGTTATATATAGTAATAAGTTTTGAATAAGCCTGAGTATTTAGCCCCCAACTTACATAATAAAATGTAACATTTTAGGTACCAAAACATTTTATGATCCAGGATTAGAGATTATAAAAAAACATGTTGTTTAAACCAAGAATGTATGTTTAGTATTCACATATTATTTCAATAATAATTTAATTTACGAAGTACATAATAAAAATTACTTTCGATTACCAAAATAAATATTACCTACACTTAAATGACCATGAAGTTCAAGATTTCTGTAATTTTTAGGATCATCAAATTATATCAAAATAGCTATTACGCGGCCGCATTATAAATGCTATTTATCTTCAACAAATAGATGATAACATGACGATGTGAGGAGCAAACAAGTGTCGCCTGCCATGTTTGGTTTGATATTTCTGAACCTACTTTACTCGTTCAGAATATATTCCTCAACGAGTCCTTTGTTCTTTTTAAATAATGAAGGTGCTGCGATTTCTTCGGTATCACATTCGGAGCTAAATTAGGCTTACTTGAAGGTGGTAGAACATTCTGTGGTTCGACTCCGGCGGCACCACCGTCACATCTATTTATGTCTAATAACAGCAATGTTAAGCACTGATGTCTTTTGGTTTGAAGGCTATGGTAAAGGAGATTTACTTAACCTCAGATGCCTCAGAAGGCATTCTAACTTAGTCCTCAGGGGTAGCAACGAAACTGTTATCGACTTCAGGTAAGATTATAGTTTTATCTGGAGTGCATCACAAATGTCCGTGGGCGGCACTTGCCACTCACCATCATGTGGACTGTTTGTTTCTACTCCATTATATAAAAAAAGATCTTTACATTGAATGAAAGTTGAACTGTCTGAGTGTGGTTTTAAACATACAAACAAGTTTTTTGTCTTTCAGTCGGTACGGGCTTATCTAGGAAACAGTGGGACCGGTTTTGACTGAACTTTCACAGAAACAAAAGACAGTAGATACATAAATATGTAATATTTGGGGTACCTGCGTAATAATTATAAAACCTTGCCACAAATTGCGCGCTGGCAGAGCCACAAGAGGATATTCGTACAATAATAAGTGTTGTTATTAGATTAACATTAAAAATATAATACACAATATTTTGTAAACGTATTTAGATCACGATTTGTATCAGGAAGAGGAAACTAGTTTTAATTAAATTTGATTAGATAAGTAGATTTGGCTCTAAATTTACGAGAACATGTAGGCTACACGTAAAGAAAGACATAAATGTTTATTGTTTTACAATAATATTTTATCATTGGTTAAAATGAGTGTTGTATTAGTCTTCGCTTGCGTCAGAAAAACTGAAAATCGTTACTTTCTACGACTAATCGAACACATCTTGTATTGAAATGGATTTAGTGCGAAGAGATTTCATTTTTAATATTTGATTTATGTTTTGCCTAAGATTGCAAGATCGTCTTTAAAATATCTTGCGTGTACACAACATTGGTACAATGAGACACATTTATGCTCTGAATTTGTCATGGTCACGGCTCTCTCCAAAGTTCGTCAAATTGCTCTCCGTGATATGCGGTCAGCCGGTTATAAAAAATGCGTCTACTGCCCCGTGAGTCATTGAAGAAAATCGACGAGTAATCTATGACGAAGGGAATAGATATTTTGTATATAGATAAATACAAAATGTTTCGTAGAAAAATCCATGGAATAGTCAAAAATATACCAGCAAATGCGAGAATAAGGACAGGATTAATTTATCTAAACTGTCCATATGTTATTTATGATCGCTTACATAACAATCTTACAAAGGTTCATCATGTAGAAATCTTTGAACCATTAGTCTTCTTTCTCGTCGCGAAATAAAAGATTTCAAATGAGACGTTTAATATTTACGTAGCCAAAAGAGGCAGTGATGGCTTTCAACCAACACAACACGTCATTAACATGCCCTTACGTGAATGGCTCTTGGCAAATTGGTTTGAACGAATGAAACTGAGAAGAATAAATATTTTTAGATAGTATATTTATATGTCAACAAACGAAATTAGTTTCCTCGAGTAAATTACGTATTACTAATTTTATAATAATATGAACGACGTATTATTACTAACTAGCTGTTCCCGCGACTTCGTCCGCGTGGAATAGATATTTTGGGCATCATTTATTTGTGCAAACAACCTCCTCAG
>DWRA01001902.1:0-15434 GCA_018250295.1 Spathilepia clonius
CACAGCAGCGCTAACACTGCTGTTGTTAGGTAGAAATAGGTGTGGCGGTGGTGCCGCCGGAGTCGAACTACAAAGGGTTCTACCACCTTTGAAATACCTATTCAGTAAACTAACATGAATTCAAATCTCCATACATTGAGTTTGAGAAAACTCTGAGGCGGCAGTCGTGATCTTTCGTTGGAGATCCTGGAGTTCTCCATGTAGCCTTGAGGACGGCTAACGCTAGATTTTAGTGGATAAAAATCCCACATAACATAGAGTCGCTTTCACGGTACCAAGTACATTTTCCCCATTTGAAAATTTCCATCTCATAAAGATAAATAATTTAGATTTGGTTTATACCAAGCTATCTATATAGCTTCTGCATAGCAATCCACTGTTGTGTATCTCACCCATGTCCTGAATTCATGTGAAATAAAAGAACAAGACAACTGGAGACTTTCGAATCCATTTGGGATTACTTTTTATAAGATTGTGTATTTTATTTTTTATATATATTATTTATATACAGTTCTTAAACAGTGGTATGTAAGTATAAAAAAATACATATTATTTCACAATGCAAGTTGTTTCTTTGTTCTCCACACCCGTTATGCTTGTACATTTTCCCACGTGAAGCGATTATTGCATATCTATCTACGATTCCATTCCCGTCCACACAGCCCACGTCCTGCAATCAATATTACAGCGACCACTGCCGCAATAAATGCGCTATAATCGACATGCGCCATTTTAGGAGTCCTTAGTGATAGAAAACTATTTTAAAAAGTAAAAGTAAAATTTGAGTATTTAAATAAAACAAAAAAAGGCCGTTTACTGTTTTACTTATACTCCCTGCTAATAATATAAATTCAAAATATATTGTACAAAAAAATATATTTACACCATTTTAAGCTGCTTTGAGCTTCCCCTTTTAGATGTAAACCAATCCGGTCCACATATTTGTCATTTGCGTGTTGTTTTGGATCTCCTTAGGTGACTAAAAAAGCTTGAGTTTAAAAATTGTTTATTTTTAAAATAACATTTTTTAGAAAAACAGTTTTCAGTTATCTTTGTAATTTTTTGCTAAAACAAATAGATTATAGCTGCAATTAGACTATAGTATGCTGCAATCTATATTAGTTATCTTAGGAAAAATAATCTGATTATATTACAACTAGTTGTAAGTGCGTAGCCATTGTCGAAAATATATTTTTTGTTAGGAAGGGACCAAACAGTTGTGATGCAATAAAGTTATCAATACGCAACCCACGTCCTGCAATCAATATTACAGCGACCACTGCCGCAATAAATGCGCTATAATCGACATGCGCCGATTTAGGAGTCCTTATCCGACCCTCAATTCCCATACTAAAAGTATTTCTATTGAAATAAATGGAACTTATTTTATGCTTGATAAGTTTACTCTGTTATGTGTATTACTATAAGACAAATATAGGTAGTTTTATTGACATAAAATTGCAAAATTTTGTACTCTCATATTAATATAATTTATTATTCCTTCTTTTTTATTACGGGCTGGAAACCAAATTGTTATAATAATTAATTTATTATTATTAACCAATTTATTATATCTACTCTACCCTTTTGAAGTGGCATAGCACATAAAACCAATTTTTAATATTTTTTATACGACGAATTTTTAATATTTATCTGTATGGAGCTGGTTACCGATGTACATGGGCGGCAGAGGCTTCCAGAGGATGGTACATATATCGGTTACATATGTCCATGGGCAACAGTTGCCACAGCAACTGTTGCCCATGAACATATGTAACCGAAATCATATAAAATTAGGATTCTACCCAAGGTCGTTTAAGACACGTATATGCCCGTTCACTTCTTCTATTACATCAATAAATAATTACTGTGACCTGCGACGCAGACCGGTCACCGCACCTGACTCTCAAGTATTGGGTCCCAAGTTCGATCCTCGGCCAAAAATATATGTAAACGTTGAATTTAGAGTTCAATTCTGAGTCTGGGTATCTGTGTTCTCGTCTTTATGTGTACTGTGGGGCTACGAATGTAAAAGACGATATTATATTATATTCATATTCACATTCTGCGTGTATGTCAAAATACGTATACACTAATACACTAATGCACTATTACACTACGGAACCTATAGTCTACTCGCCATATTATTCTTCACTTGGGGTTTTGTGAATATTGAATGGTCAGTCAGACATTCGAAGGAAGTACAGTCCGCTATTAGACACCCGAGCTTCCCCATGATGAATCTATTATGTGGTAAACGATACTAAGAAATATATTTCTTTATTCGTTTCATAGTTGATGAACTAATGTAAAACTGGTTTGAGGCTTTCTAAGTTACAGCTTTTGGGTACGGATCGGTGGGCAACCTTAAGTAAGTATCCAATCCTAATTGGAATTGACTACACAATACAAAAGTATCTGTCAATTTTTTGGGCACTTTGAAACTCGGCTTTCCAATCTGGGGTCTAAGGTTCAATTCTAATGCTGACATCTTTGATTTTCAAAGTAGTTAAAATGACTTATCACTCTCATAAATGGTGACGGAAAATATCGTATAGTGGGAACCTACACGCCTAAGAGAGCTTTCAAATCTCAAAGGTATGTGAAGTTTATCAGTCCGCACTCGGCTAGCGTGGTGGACTACAGCCTAAACCAGTCTTACTGTGGGCAGCCTCTTAATCTGTAAGCATGGTTAAAGGAAAGCTTGTACAGATGCTCTTACCGCTACCCTCCTCCCTGCAGCAACTAACGTGGGGGTAAATCGAATAACGGTTGATTCATGCTCTATTGCTTTATATAGACATGTCTATCTATACCTTAAAATGATCTACTTGTTAAGCCTGGAAAAAAAATACGACTACTTTATTGGGTATTTATAAATTTACGGATGTTTTCGGAAGTTTCATGGCCGATGTGAAGAATACACTTCTTAATTTTTACATAATTAACTGATATTTTCCATTATCGTATTTAGACGATATCAAAGTATCTGCTTTTTAAATTGAGGCTAGCTTCTTAACTTATTAAGTTCAAAATATCACAATATTTAAGCTTTAACTCCTTAATTAATGTTCAAAATCTAACCACCGATTAACTCAGAGTGGCTCAGCTTCATATATCGTTAACGATATACTGGCGCCACAAAGCTTTTAGTACTTCACGCCCGAGGCTATTTCAGCGTAAAAATATTATGAAGCTTGCTCCCCAATCATGTAGTATGGCCACGCTACACGATATTTTAGGATTGTCCAGAAACATTCAGCGTGTAGACAAATGTCGCTTATCAAGAACAAAGAGAAGAAAAAACTGAACAAAAAGGACAAAAAAGAAGGACTTTGTTTAAGTTACAAATGTGGACATGTTTTATATTATACTTTTTATCATTATGTAAAATCTGTTACGGTACAAAAGTATAATATTAAATATTACTAAAAGAGCCACTCTTTCTATACACATTAAGCATACAATAACTCGATTCCAGTTCAATATTGAACTACTATTGAAATTGTTTTCAAATTAAATTAAATTAAATTTTTAAGAAAAAAAAACTAATAAATATATTTAAGATCTCAAAATAAAGAAAAAAAAAATCAATATACCAATAAAAACAATTAAAAAAACGGCAGGTACTTATTTCAAAAGTAATCGTGGCTTTATGCTTTCTACCACAGATTATATCTGTTTCCATTAGACAAATAACAGAGCTTGTCTATAATTTTTGTACAATAAAATTTAATTAACGATCAGATATGTTTTATCCTTCTATCTGTAATTGTAGACTAAGATAGTACAATGTAATAATACGATGGCTGAAACACGGCCGACTTTTATATCATCCATACACGCTTCCATTTTTCGGAAGACTCGTGATATTTATAAAAATCCTTAAATCCATGATCGTAGCCATTAACTTTTACTTTTTTATGTGAGATGGAAGCATCAAACGAGCATTCAGTCCACATGATGTACAGTGGCTCCTGCCGCTCATGTACATCTTTAATCGGCCCTAAATTAGCTTAAACCCTACCTGAGATGCGCTGTTAGTCCTCAGACGAAATTCGAGAACACTCTAGATAACCCCCAAAATACAAAATTTCGCAGTCACTATAAAAAAAGTCTACCACTTTGCCATAGAAACATTCGCGTATTAATATTCAGATTCCTATTTCTATAAATTCGCACATTCAAACCAGTTCAAAGCGGTTATTTCCAGTTGCATTCCAGTTTGTATAGCCGTAAAGCGTACACAACGTTCGTGTTAAAACGCAAGGATTTTATCACTTAACGCAATTGACATAAAATGTTAGTGTACAACGTTGCGATGTTTTTATACTAATGACACACATTTGGTTCGTTGAACTTTCAACAGGTCTCAACCCTTACAACTTTTTCAATCCCGTTACGTTATGACGTAACATCTAGATATAGTAAAGGTATGTAAGCTAATAAAATTAGGTGCCTACATGCAACAAAATGTGCACGTTATTTGAGCTGTACTGTGGAAGTCATTGCACGTAGACATGAGTTATATTAGGTTAAATCGATACCTAATACTAAATGTATCAAGTATCGATTTTATTCTAATACATTTAAATACCAAGGATCTGTTATTATCCCTTATCAAATAATACATATGAATTTGGAAGCGTAATATAATTGTTGCTATCGAATTTTTATAGAACCTCGAGGTCTTTTGACGAAGTTTCGGAGTCTCCCAAAAGTTTACTCTGCTATTACTATCCGTTAAAATGTCTGTCAAAGTAATTAATTCTCACTAAATTTTATATAAAGTTGGATTTCACTGCAAAATTATCAACATTGATAAGCGAAAACGTCCGGGATCTACTGAAGATCAACGTACTTTGTTTTTTTTTAACAGATGTAGCAAACGAGCATGTCGACGGGCCCCAAGAAATAAATCTTATATAAAAATTAGAGGAAATCTAATTTATTATTAATCTAAGCTTCATACTGGAAAATATAATTTTTCATATACGATTTTTTTCTAGGGGCCCGTCAATGTAACCTAACGGGAAGTAAAACATAATTATTATCCAGACGACCACTTGAAATTAATTGTCGACATGTCTAATAATACAACCTTCTTTATTACTCAGAACATTCCAACCTCTGTTGGTATGAGAAGTATTCGTTCTATACTATTCGAATGAACCGTTGAGACACGCGCCGCATATAAATTAAGAATGTTGAGCTCTGAGGGGGAAACTTCGGGAAAATGAAGATTTTCCTCTTCCGAAAACGTTTTTGAGAACTTTGTTAGGGTATTGTGAATTGAGTAACAATAGTAAAGCACGAAGGGACTTTTTTCGATTTTGTTTTTAAACTTGTACTTTCTTCTTTTTTGTGTACAAATTCCCAGAATATTTACACATTAGGAGGATTTTTTTTATTTAATTGGAGTAGCGAACGAGCTTGCAGTCCATAGTAAGCGGTCACCGTCACCCACGGACATCCGTGACCAATAATAAATATATTTCAGGTTCTACCTGAAACCGACCACAAATGCATTGTTACTCCTGAGGGCTAAGATGTTTACCTTACCAGTAAGTCCGTAAGTGAAACTGACTCACGCTACAAATAGGAGTGGTGGTAGTCCCAGGTCAAACCATACTTGTTTTACCAGTTTTCAAATTGCATTACAGGTATGTTGCAGATTTTACCAGTGTACTCAGTCTTCTGCATGTTTGAGATACTCTGCGACAGACATCTTGGTGAGGTCTTCTATCTGGACTGATAACCTGATAGGCGATCTTCTTCGAGTTTTCCCGAAATATTAATATTAGGATTAGTGATTTGTAACTACCTCTAATTCGTATTGTACCAGCGTGGCGAAATATTCTCCATTCCACCAGTTATGGAGAGACACATGCCTAGGCAGTGCCACGTAAGCGAGTTGCAGCCAGCCGATTAATGAGTCTAGATCTAAAGATATTTCTTTTACTTCAAGACTTCGTACCGTTGAAAGAGATTTTCTACTTTGTAGGCCTTTCTTGACCTCTATTACTTTATATTCCTTCTTATTATCCTAAACTACAATTCTTACGCAGAATTGTCACGATTCTATACAACATGGCTGTAGATTTAAATGCAAAGAAATAGAATTGCTTAAGGAAAACATTACCATTTTAGACTTTAAAGCTATGACAGTAAAGTTTATTTACGAATGGTCTCTATTGTATTTGTATTGTCGTGACTTTGTTATGACCCAGTTTATAATTTAAAAAGCATTGCGTTTATTTAAAAAGTTCAAATTCTGATTAGATCTTACTAGGATAAACATGTAGCCTGTTACCGACCCATACTGAAGGTTATACCTATAATTATTTGTTAAAACAAATAATTATAGGTTAATTTAATTGTAATATTCGAATATAAGATTTTTACTTTCTATAAAATAAGGTTGAAATTGAGTTGGTCAAATTTATTTAATGTTGTATAAGGACGAAATAGAATAACCTCTGTTATTAAATCTATCCAATTATTGCCCACATACAATAGTTGGCAGAATTTGTCAAATCAAATATTGGCATACCATTGGATAGATTGATTATTAATAATGAATGTACATTGATCACTTTACAGGATTACAATTATTTTTGTAATCATATTAATATGATTTATGCATTATTTTTCCTATAATAATAAACTGTTCAAATAATATTCACTCGTAATAAAAATTAAATGATATAATAATATTGGTGAACCCATACATACCTATGCAAGTGTTAGCTAATGGTAGAGCATACTTCTTTTGCTATTTTGTTAAATAGGCGTGGTTTTCTAAAGCCGCATTATTTGTGTAACTCTACTATCTAGTGATAATTTTCAGGGTTCCGTACCTCGAAGGTGCCAATGGAACCCTATTTCTAAGGGTCGTCCGTTGCCTGTCAAAGGGCTGTACCTCTTGAACCGTAATGAATCTTCACAGAGCGTAATTTTGAGTAATTCGCCGCAGAAGTTTTAATTAAAGCTTAGCATGTTTATAATGAAAATTTAATTTGGAATAAAACAAGATATGACGTATTTTCTAACAGACAATCTTGAGAATCCTAAAAATTAAAATGTTATGCTCCATATTTAACACAATATCAAAACCGGTTTCTAAGAGTTATTTTAATCTAAAACATTTACAGTTGGAAAAACCTTTTCATTTAAAATGGGTCTGAGGCTTATGAAAACGACACAGACAGCTTTCAGGTTATATTTTTTAAGAACACGATCTTTTGAACCAACAGCGGATGGATTTGTTCTACTTTGAATCAGTAAGCGATAAACGATAAATTGATTCCAAAAATTTTTTGATTACGTATTTATAGACAAAGAAAATAATAATTGCTTTTTTTTTACTTTTACCAATAGGTACATACGGAGGCTACATAAAATGAGGCGGACTGTACATCTGTCTGTAGATGTATGAAAATTTTTAAAAAGCCATGTTATTGATAAAAATCGATTTTCCTTTACAACTTTTCAACGGGTAATTGAAGTTTTGGGGTAATTGTATAAGCCTAGATCATAAATGAATCGGTTCTATGGACGTCTAGGCTTATTTAGACAATACATGCTTATTCGGCATATGATCTATTTTTTGTAACACACCGAGAAAAATACTAAATTCTGAAAGCCCGGAAAGTTTTTCGCAGGGGTATTTTGGGCAAATTTTACTGAAAGCTTTTGTGGAAATATTTTAAAACTAGAAATTTCTATGTATGAAAAATGATAAACAGTGCCATCTATTGTCATGCTGAAGCAACAAACAGAAAAGTAAAATGTGTATTATTTTATTTTAGACATCGTAAATTTCTTAAATTGCTATAAAGATTTTTTTATAATATAGAAATAGCAAACGAGCGTACAGGCCAACTGAGGGTAAATTGATCCTACTGCCCTTGGACGTCAGTGATCTGTACGGCGAGAGTACCACCTGAGGTCGGCCGCAGAAGCGTTGTGACCGAGGACTAATTCGAAACGCCTCTGATAAGTATGTCTCCTTTACTTTATGTTATCGGAGGTGTTGATCACACAGTTGCATGATGTGGAAAAAATTACCTCTGATTCACTTATACTTACGTTTTTATCGAACGTTATACTTAAACACTATAAAATGGGATTGGAGATAAGTAGTAACTCTTTAAAACCCGTATCATGAATCGTTGGTCTGCACACGGAAGAACAAATTACGTGATATCTACTAATAAACACGACCAGGCATGTAGTGTAGCCTCGTGGTTAAAGTCGGCCTCTCAATCGGGTGTCCGAGGTTCTAATTCCAGGCACTTTGATTAAAAAAGTAATTGTTACTTGCTGTTACGGTGAAGGAAAACATTGAGAGAAATATTTGAAGCATAGTAGTTTAAAAAATCTCAATGAAATGAAGTTCATAAATTGAACTAGGCCAGTGCGATGGACTATGGCATATATCCCTATCAGTCTAAGATGAGATTCGAGCCCAGCAGTGAGACAATAATGTACTCGTATTTACGCCCAAAATAGGGCTTTAAATTGTGTTGTAATTGCAAATAAACATTGAAAACTGCGAAATAAATATATGATTTTAGACGAACACTATCGCAGAATTGATTTATGTAGGCAATTAAGAAATCAAAACACCGTATCATAAGTACCCGTTAAATAAATGTTTCAATACCGCGATAATATCAAGTATGCAATGAAACATACCTTTTTGTTTTATCCATTTTATCCACTTTGTTTTATGATTTCGTGCTCAAGCGTGCGTCACGCCGCACTGCCTGGCGCAGTGTTGTAATGTGATGCGTTGCACTGAAGCACCGGTAATGTGGGCTTTTAGGGCTCTAGCAGACACGCAGAGAGGCTTTATTTCTACCTAATAATAGCATTTTTTGCTGTCTTCTGGTTTGAAGGGTTTGGTGGAGACATACTTACCCGAGGTCTTCCATCTTAGTCCTAAAGGGTAGCAACGTTTTTGTAACCGACCTCAGGAAGGATTCTAATCTTATCCGGGGTCGATTACAGATGTCCTGGGCGGCAGATGTTATTTACCATCAGGTGGTCTGCATACTCGTTTGTTACTTCCGTAATATACAAAAATGTTCCTTTTAGCATCAGCGATTCGGCATCGCGTTTTTGCGACATTGTTAACGCTGCTCGCGTTTTTGCGTTCAGTTGCATCAACCGTTCAGATGTGGCTGCGATCGGCGGTCAAACGCGTGCGGGATGTTTGATCTTTGCATGTCGTTTCCGACTAGTAGCTATATAGCTTATGCTAAAAGTAGCCAGTCTGCTGGAGACCTTACAGTGCATAATCTTGTGGCAATCTGCATTACCAAGATAAAAAGTATAGTGTGAAAATTTCATGTGTCTGCCAAATTTTTTCACATCAAAAACTATGTACAGCTAGCTATGATACATAATTCTAAATACAATAAATATATTCTACTATAATTTATTTGTCCTCACTGCGTCTTGAAATAAAAATTAAATGTATTTATTTTAAATTTACAGGTGCACTTACAAATTGTCAGTCACATTATTCATACTATTTCTTGTACTACTACGTAATACATATAAAGTGGTAAATACAGAAATATTGTTTACCGTATACTATTTGTCATAACCGTAGTTGTAAATAAGTCACGATAGTATTGCGCTCTTGCAAAGAAAAGGAATTCACTGGGGAGAAATAAAGAAAAGGAGTTTTCTTTTATAACCGTTCACACATCTATATAAAAATCCGCAAAGCGCTAAGCACGATGTATAAGTCACGTTTCGCGTAACTGCACTTTTATTTTAACACGTCAAAAGAATATAATATGTTATGAAATTTATACATTACAAAATAAGACGTTAGTTTAATTTAATAACGTTTGAAACGAAATCTGTCAACCAAAAGACGATATTCGGCGATCAAGTATCAAGAATGTAGGTACAAAGCTTATCTCACCCGTAACAAAGACTTCATAAGTCGCGTGTATACTTCGACATAATACTGCATTGTATAGTAAGTCGAATGTATAATTTACAACAAAGCGAAGACAGTTATTTCAGTCTGCATGTTTGTTCGACAGCGCATGTGCAGTAAATTTAATTTTTCCTAGTGATGTGCTTTTATCGACTATTATTTATCGATGACCGATTAGAAACGTATGATGCAATACGCGGTAATATATCTATCAACATGATTATACTAAATATCATACCATAACTGATATTATTGTAATGTTAAAATAAGTAAAAAATGCGATTAAAGAATTATTTTAATCACTGATACCGAAATAGACAGCACAATTTTAAACTTATACACTTTTTGAAATCGATTCAGTTATTAAAATGAAACAGAAGTTATTAAAATATCCATAAAATATTTTGTGTAAGATCACAAATATATTCATTCTATTGTTACGAGTCATTATTTCTAAATAAAATAGTTTTTATTTATATTAAAGTAAAAAGATAGGCAATAAGTAAATTCAATTTACATTTTAGTATCAAAACCAAACTCTGTGGTGCTTATAACACTGGTAAATCACACAGGACGTTATAAAGTACAATCTTACTAACAATAAAATTATATATTTTTAACGCATTATCTTTCATCGTAGTATAACAGCGTCACTATCGTAGCGCTACGAGCCC
This sequence comes from Spathilepia clonius, assembly GCA_018250295.1. Taxonomy (NCBI): domain Eukaryota; kingdom Metazoa; phylum Arthropoda; class Insecta; order Lepidoptera; family Hesperiidae; genus Spathilepia; species Spathilepia clonius. Next base: position 10,636 of record DWRA01001902.1, read on the forward strand.
ACCCCTACGCTACGAACCACCGTAGTCCGCGTTCGAAGCTACGCGGGCACGCCCGTATTCCCGCCCAACGCCGATCCGCATTTACCTCAACTTCGAAACTTCGGAAGTTCCAAACGCACTTCTATCTATGCGCGTATAAAATGCGCACTGAGTAATAACTGTCGAAGTGCTATAAGGTGTTGTAAGGACACACATGTGGCAAAGAGGCATTAGGTTTGATACCGCTTGGCACAAGCCTGGCTAGTTCGGTGTGTCGATACCCTTTGTGCGCCGGAATGACACGGTGAGTCAGTTTTCTTTGGTATTCGTGACTTATTTTTTGCTTATTAGATATATAAAAGTATATTATGCAAACTTTTCTGGATTCGTGACGTAGTTGACGCTGTTTTCTTCTATTTTGTTGCAGTTTTTAGTAATATCTGGAACTTAAAAAGAGTAAACACCTAATATAAGTTTTGTAAACTGAAAGTATATAATTCTAGGTGGGGTTCAGTATTAAAATAGTTCAAACGAATGTAAAGAGCCTTTGTAGATCATTTTCTTGAATTGATATTACTGTATCATGGTACCGTATTGTGTTCTCGGGAACAAACCGTTAACTTTTACGAGTGCGGTAGTTTTGAGAAACGGTCAGGCAATTTTAAGCCTTATTACGCCCAAAAAACTTTACTTCTTAACGTACTTTACATTGTATTATTTTTGAGAATCGGATAAATAAGTTGTTTAATTGACGTTACTTTATGTCTCTAACTACATCAGCGAAGTTATATACTTAATTCGTTTAAAAATAATGTACAAACGTAAGAAAATTCTCATTTTGGATTCAGGAATGGAATGTATTGAAGTTTCAATGATGGACGTCGTCGATATAAAAATAAAAAAAATCATACTGTTAAGTTACAATTCTATTCGTCGCATAAAAATTTTTTGCCGTGCCATCGCGGCGATGCGCGTAGGGTCCTTCGGTGCCATAACGGGATAATATTCTTTTCGAGGTCTGTCTTGCGCATCTACTCATGCGCAAGTACACGCCCACTTATGACTAAGTACACATCCATCCATGTACAAGTGCACATTCACAACTATCTACAGAAGTACTGAATATATATGTTTGGGGTTAAATATGTTACATGCATTTAAAAAGAAACAGATAACACCACCGTAAGCGTTCACCGGTGTAAATATGTATTTTACTTCTATTGTTCTACTGCTAGACATCAGTTTCCTATCAAAGAGTAAGAGAGGGGTTGAGGCCATCGATCATCGTGTTGGCCAAGTTTGGACTGTAGACTTTAAGAATACAGAGATAAGTTTTTGTTCTGTTCATGTTTGGATAGACTTAACATAACCTTGAGATTTTTTTCAAAATAATGTCCATGGCTGTAATTGTTCAATTATACAATTTCATTACAAAATTTTCAGAACCACAAAAATACGGATATAGATTAGGATAACAAAGGAGACTAAACTACTTTATCTTTCTTTTGAAATATGATCCTCTAATCCTTTACTTATTCCACCGTTTGCTTCCAGTTGACCTTTTAAAGGTCTGTCGTTGGGAAATTCCGTATGTTACCCACTTAATAAATCGTGCCGTGATCCGCTACCTATCTGATGAAATCCTACTGAATCCTACTTTTTTGCTGTCTATTTTGGCAAATTGTAACTGTATATTTTGATCATTTTTATTTTGTAATACAAAAAAAAATTAAAAATCATACTTACTACGAATTTAAGAGCATAATTATATGAGACGTCATTAATAATGTACAATACAAGGATTATTTATACTATTAAATAATTATTGTAACAATCTGCAATTTCCGGAATGTTTTAATAATAATTTGCATGAAAAAAAAATTTAAAAACCTTACAAATCCAAAAATAATTATCAAAATTTTTTAGTTGTTTTATATAAGCAGTACAAAAGTGTATTAAGAACCGATTTTTTATTTTAAGTTGTTATTGTGCACATTGTTTTATGAATTATTCGGATTTTAAAAGTCCCAACTGCATCTTCATAGCCTCTATCAAATTCATCATAGAAACTGCATAGAAATCAGATAGACTATGCAGACTATCTGATGATTCTGCCTAAACAATGTCTGCCTGACTAAGTCAAAGTTGGACGCTGCCCCTTTGTAGCTAAAATTAATTAGTAGGTCAAATGTGCAAGATCAATAAGCTATTTTTGTTCTATTGTTTTGTCCGATCTAGGACTTTATAGATCGCATTTAGCCGAAAGCGTTCACAAGAATATTTCCAGAATTTATACCCATAAAGTGAACAAGAGAAAGATCTAGCTAGTGGCTGCAGCTACTTCGTTTTGCTTTATTTAAACTTTGCATCGATTAAATGCTTTAGATGGATTGCAAACTTGTTTGTTACGTCGTGACTATATTTTTTAAAGAAATAGTAAGTATGGAATTGGAGCAGAGGATACATAAAATGGGGCCGAGGTGGATATCTGAAGTCCGAAATACGTTGGCTACGACAGTTACTACAAGTTTCCAAAATAGTAGCAAAGCCTTTCGAGCCTTTAATGTAGTTCAAACAAAATTGATGATAAACGTAAGCAAATAAAAAAAATGTAAGCAAAAATCCAATATCAACGGTTTCGATATTTAGTAGGCTAATATCATGTATTGCTATAATAATATGAATTCAACAGCGCCTGGGCTTAGTCTGCAAAGAATATCAGTTATACGATAAGACTATTGATTTGTAATATCGCAAATAGGTATATAACTTCTGTAGATATAGAGCACAAATGTCTGTATCGACTGGGTATTTGTGGTATTTTTCTGCATCGAGATGTTTAATCTTTTTATATAGAGAAGGATTTGACCATAGGAGCCCACTAGATTTGGACGATATTCATACACTTTTGAAAATATTATAGTAAAGTTTCAAGCATGTAGGATTGCTCACGATATTTTCATGTAATGTTTAAAAGTTAGTACATAAACAATAACTACTATTTATACCACTATCTACGTATGTATGAAAGGTAGACCAGGTAGATGAAAGTAGAACTAGGTCTTGCGTTTCGATCGAAGAGTGGATGCCGACTGAGTTTCGAGGCAGCTATCTTAGTCCTCGGGAGTGGCAACGGATCTGTTATCCATATAGAAATACGAATTGGAAATCTAAATCTTAAATTCTTTTAAACAACTTCGCTGCGAGGAATAGTGTGATTCATGCTTTTCACAGTCGTAGGAAGAGATTCCTATTAACAGTACGATTAAAATAGATACGACATTTTGAATCCTATAGGCATAGGCCTTTTAAAAACAAATAACGCAACGCAATAGGAGTGTAGTTATTTGCTTTAAAATGTAGCCTTAAAGCTACATTCACCTGAAAATTGAATAGAACGTACTCGTAAAAACGACCAGAACAGCGATTGTAAAATCCTGACACGAGTTTTCAGGTCATAACGTTTTTTAAACGCTTTAAAGTCATGTTACACTTGACAATTTTGCGACCATAGAACCAGATTTGCATACGTTCAGTAGCAATGCGGACGTTTTCAAAAAATACACGTAAGTCCAAAAGCAGCGGCCGGTTGAAACATTGTGAGTGATATTACTGGCAAAGGTAAATGATTGAAACATGTATATAAATAGCTTTTTAACCGTCTTTCTTCTCCGATGGAAATAGTTATATATTTGTCGTATATATGTATATAATTTTTTTGTAATTGAAATATGTTGTTATTCGTAATGTATATCGCAAATATATTTTGTTTCATGGGGTTAGTTTTATTGTCTAAATCTTTTTAAGCTTTAAGTATGAGCATGACGTATTAATTAATTTAAGCGCAGTACATAACATGCGAATCCAAATATTTATGTACTAACATAATATGTGAAAATGTTAAATAGGTATTTTTATTATTATTTTATTGGATCATGTGAAAGTAATCGACTAAAATACAACCTGTGAGTATTATATTGTTGCATTAATAGCGTCCGATCATTATTTTTGTTTTTTGTGAAAATAAAAAACCTTAAGTACCAAAATATATCATTAAAAATATTCGTAAATCATTCGAATAAATAATTAACTGAAATAAATGAAACATAAATTAAAGACCGCAGCGACATTTGACACTGCGTAATTCCGTATGTTTTCTACTTACACGTACTCCATGCGTTTTTGTTGGCTGCAGTCCAACTGACTGAGCGCAGTGGAACCGTGGCCCGATTACGAATAGCCTTAAGGCAATTAGGCTATGAAGGATTGCATTGTTGCATAATTGTGTATGAGTATTACCACGTAAATTCGGGCAAATGCGTAATAAAATGAATAATAAATTTCAGTAAGTACATTCATTTGGTTGCAATCTTTTTAATGTTCCATTAGTGGAAACGGGTCAGTTTATAACTGGAAAAGGCGATAAGACGATATACCAGTAAGCGTACAACATTACTACAAATAGTACAGTAATCCTTTATAGGAACTACTTTGCAACGCTCTATATTTGATTCTACACTGGAAAGTTTTATTTTCAAAAAAATATAACGATGGTGTTAGTGCAAGCAAATCATGGGTAGTTAAAATTTTATAAGTTCACTAAATTTGTAGTTTTCATAAATTTATTTATAGCCATTTTTAACAATTTACTAAAGTAATTACAGCATTAAGATGGTAGAATTCTTTGTAGTCCAACTCCAGCGGCACCACCACCACACCTATTTCTGCCTAATAACAGCAGCCCTGCTGTCTTCTGGTTTGAAGGGTGTGGTAAGGGACATAAACTTAACGAGGCATTCCAACTTAGTCCTCAGGGGTAG
>DWRA01001903.1:0-15430 GCA_018250295.1 Spathilepia clonius
AGGTGTGACGGTGGTGTTTCAGTCGAACTACAAAAGTTCTACCACCTTCAACATCTCAAACGAGGACATGCGGTAGCCACGCCCATTTTTACCATGAAACCACTCTGGGTTTGAGCAGAAGAATGAGATCCTATTTCATATATGAGGCGAGCATTCTAGTCCTCAAGAGTGGCAAGGGATCTGTGGTCAAACTCAAACATGACTTTATCCTTATCTGGGGTTCATTACTAATTTCCAAGGACGACAGTGGCCGCTTAACGCATGCTCGTTTGCTACTTGTTTTATATGAAATACATACACTGGGATTGTAATAAATTTCGCTAATTTGTCTCTGGAGCTCCATAACGTATATTTTTACCCCAAAATACCATTTAAATAAACTCCCTTACGTACTCGTTCACATTGGTCTATCACTCGACTGAATAGTTTAATAGCTGCGCTGATTGAAATGGTACTGAATTGAAGTATTGGCGAATTTGAAAATATTCGCGTATTTAAATGGAGCTCTTATGTGGATTACAATTATATGTGATACCCATCGAAAACCTGAATGTGATGTGCATATTTTTTTGGGATGCGAGTACCAAACGCATATGCACTTGTTATCTATAAGCCACGAATTAAAATTCTATCTGAAGAGAATCTGCATGCCTTTAAGGAATTATATGTAACAGTTATTGCATGTGTGCATTATGTTAATAAAATTAAAAAAGAGAACGCAAAATGTCTTATTATTTTCAAATGAGAACAAATACATATGCAACCAAACGCATATGCACTTGTCATCTATAAGCTTCGAATTAAAATTCTATCTGAAGAGAATCTGCATGCCATTGCCATGCCTGCATGTGCGCATTAATAAAATTAAAAAAAGAGAACGCAATATGTCTTATTATTTTCAAATGCGAACAAATAATACAAAATACGAGCAAGATGACTAGGTAAGTAAGCGATACTTGTCCTATACGCGCCAACATAGTTTTTAGGGGTAGCAACGCATCTGTGACTGATCTTAGACTTTACACTTATCTAGTTAACAGCTGGGATTCGCGGAAAATTAAAACCTACAAATTTTTGTTAAAACTGTTGATTGTATAAAATTTATGCATATTATATTTTTTTTAACTGTGGGGCAAAGCTACATTTAACCTAGATACTTGAGGTCGGTCACAGATGTTTTGCTACCCCTGAGGACTAAGTTGGAATACCTCGGAGTATGTGCCCCACACCCTTCAAAGCGGAACACAGTGCTTAAAACTGTTGCCACTAGGCAAAAATTGGTGTGGCGCTGATGCATCTGGAGTCGAACCACACCGTTTCTGCCACCTTCAACCTTTACATGTATATATCCACAGACGCTTCAAGATTTAATTCCGTGAAACAAACATGTCACGTGATGGCAATCCGAGAAAATGGCTTCAGGCTACAGCGGCTGAGAGATATCGAGCTTAATCCAACAGACCATAATCACTCCATTATTGCGTCTAATGTAACCCAAATTATGTTGAGCATCAAACAAATTAATTAAGGACATGTAACTGAGATTATGTTGTAGCATTTCAGCTTACACCTTGATTTTTTAACAAAAAAATTATAAGGTTTTGTTGAAATATTGACACGAGATCTTTACTTGTTTTAATCTAAAACTATTAAGCCGTATATATACAATATGATGGTTTTAGGCAAAAATTACATTAAATACTAATAAAATTAAAATAAAACGTCTTTATCAAATTTTTGACATTAGAGTTAAAACGACTTGATTACTTGCATTAATCTAAAACATCACGGTATTATCATTCGACATATAATGTGATGGTTTTAGTTGTGGTTAAGAGAAAGTAACATTAACTATTCTTTATCCCGAATATTTAGGATTTCTGGGTTAAGCCCGAAAGACCGTACGCAGCGGTTCATCCGAAACGCACCAAGTTGGGAAATGGTTAATTAAAACCCCCGGGTTCCATATGGGGTTTTATTTATGAATATTGTAACATACATTAATAAATATTGTATTTTCGTAGCAAACAAACATTTGCGGTCGAAAGCTAGTAATTTAATATTAATTGACGAACGCAACGAAATTAAATTACGGATTCGGTTAAATCCTGAATAATTCTGACTGAACGAAATGAATAGATGTACTCCGGGTGAAACGGAATAAATTGCAGTTGATGTGATTACGCGTCTTTATTGCTTTTAATAAGCAGTGACAGCCTAGTGGTTGAATCACGGCCTGTCAAAGGGGTCGGAGGTTCAAACCTCAGCCTTAGATAAGAGTAAAGTTCTACCTTAGGTCGTTAGGGTTGCTACCCTTAAGGAGTAAGCTGGAACGCACCAAATAGGTACGTCTCTCTTACCACACCCTTCAAACCGAAATACAGCAGTGCTTAACACTGCTGTTATTAGGTAGAAGTAGGTGTGGTGGCGGTGGTGCCAGAGCCGAACGACAGCTGCTATGAAAAGGAAAAATAGGATTATACAGGTCAGTTTTACGATGTATTTCGATGACTTCCTAACGCTGAATGAGGCGTTGATGATAAAAAGAATACGATCTAAGATTACAATACATTTAGACTCTTCCTTCTACATAATACAACGGAAAGTTGTACAAAAACATTATCTTATGTTGAGAGAAATAAAGTTAAGTTTTAATTACTTTATCTGAAACTGTTTTCAATGCTGTTGCAAAGTAGTGCGTTATTATGAGGTAATTAAGGCTACTTAGTTCAGTCAGATGCATGCAGCCTGCGTGCTGGGAGCAGAGAGGTTTTATTAAAGTGCTTTGAAAAATAGATTAGTTGTATCTCAGTCTGGAAATCTGGGGTTCAAATCTCGATTAAGTACACGCCTTATTTTCGAAGCGGACTTTAACATTACGAACATGAGATAAACATTACCTGTATAACCTATATATCAACAAATACTATCTATATCTATCTATTATCTATCTACAACAGACGTGAAATATGAAGTCTGTTAAAATAGTTTTGTGTATATTGTTGAAAGAATTTGCTTTTTGAAACTTTAAAATTTTGGCTCATTGCCATTCGTTAACGATTTATTTCAGCTTGTGACTCATCTGCACAAGAATTTAGTCGTATTTGGACCTTCGTGCCAGATTTAAATCTTGACCAACCGTAGACCAATTTTGAATTTTGTAAGTATTGTTGCAACTTTCTATTTGCCTTTGCGGTTGATTTTGGCAGCCATGTTTAGTTTGCGCAATATATAAAATCTGATTCAATCAATGTGAATGACACGCCAATAAATGCTGCCAATGATTGCCACACGAACTTGGACGGAATTATAATCAAATCACGCGTAGTGAAAATCTAATATTTAAGTGTGTGAAGTGTAAATCCGTTCATATTGCGTATGCTCGACTTTGAATTTCTGTGTATTTTTATTTATTTTGAAGTAGAAAGAGAGCATGCTGTGGTTACAGCTGTCCATCGATATCTTTAATAAAAACTAGATAAGATTGCAGTCCTAGATATTGGCCACAGATGCATTGCTACCCCTGAAATCTAAGTTGGTAATCGGATAAGTATGTCTCTCTTACTACACCTTTAAAACTTTAGACCAGACGGCAGCAGCACTCAACACCGCTGTTATGCGGCATGTGACATGAGGCATGAGGCATATTAGTGTGACGATGGTGCTACCAGAGTCGAACCGCAAAACTACACCACCTACCAAATTATAAAGCAATTCAACGAGTCAAAATTTTAACAAAACTAATTAGAAATAGATACAAATAAAATGCTAGCGAGCAACAAAGACTATTTTCTTATTTCATCACGTACAATACGTGATTGCTCCCGTCCATTCCCAAAAACTGTGTTTATCCCGAGTCGTCGACCTGCTGATGAACAAATACTTGAACACGAAGTACAAAATTATAATGTAGTAGTTGCGTTTGTAGCAGAATAAGTAAAAAACAAATTTTTGCGAACAAAATAAAGACTGCACTAGTACATTGACCTCACTTGTGTTTAAATGGCTTGTAAGTCTAGAGTAGATATATATATATATATATATATATATTGGAGTAGCAAACAAGCCTGCAGTCCACCTGATCGTAAGTGACAACTGCCGCCCATGGACTTTAGTAATCCACCTCAGATAAGACTAGAATCCTACCTGAGGTCGACCACAGATGCGTTGCTGCTCCTGAAGACTAAGTTGGAATTCCTGGTATAAGTATATCTCAGCAGCGGTTAACACTGTTGTTATTATGCTGCTGTGGGCGGCAGTGGTCACTCACCAACAGTAGGACAGTAGGCTTATTAACTACTACTGCTCAGGCTTCGTGTTCATCATTATTCACAAGTGGATCCAGCTGGAAATATTAAAACTATATACTCTTGTATGTTCCATGATATGCAAGACCGCGAATTAATCTCGGAATACGGTTCATCCCAAAAGTGCTCAGAAAATGTAGATAGTAGATGTAAGTTTATTTCTGAACGTTAACAGTGTACGAATACATTCCATTTTAATATAATCGGCAACTTCGTAACTGCCGGAATCAGATAGCAAAATTACGAGTTTCAGTTTTCATATATTAAGTTTATGTACGACCAATATTTAGTTTGTTCTTGTTTACACGGTAACAACTATTAGTTTTGCACGACTCCATTATATAGGTAAATAAATAGGTAAAGCATTGGTTTAATATGATTGAAATATGCATAAACACCAATTTATGATTAATAATAGCAGTGTTAGGCGATGCTGTGTATGGGTTGGAAGAGTATCTTAAAAGGAACTTACTTATCTGAGTTCTAACTTAGTCCTTAGGAGTAGCATCTGTGGTCAACCTCAGGTAAGACTGATCTTTTCTGTGGTTGATTGCAGGTGTCTATGGACAGCAGTGGCTCTTGGCCGTCAGATAGTTTTAAAATACTTTATTATAAGTGTACTTAGCTATCTGAAACTCTGAAACTTAAAATATTGCCTCGGAAATTATTTCAACCTAAAAAAGAACCTGTTTATTTCTTTGACTGGTCATTAATTTCTGTTTTAGTTGTCAATTCAAACAAAAGACAAATAAAAGAACGAAAGTATTATTCAAAATAAGAACCGAGTCACAGACAAACAAAATTTTAAAACTTAAAAATGAACCTCAGCGGTCCACTGCATTGTTGATCTTTTAAAAAAGAAACTTGCTGTTGGAATATTAAAAAAAGTTATTAACGTAACTGTGGACTTTGTAAAATACTTTGATACTGATAAGTTTTTGACTTTTATTTTCGTATTTGCGGAGCTAATACCAAATAGAACGAAGTCCGGATTTTGTACCCCTTATACAGCTGTGTAAAAATATTAACCTACTAATTAGTCGATAAATATGATTCGAATTCGGGCAATGATAATTTTCATGATACAATTTTTTGTGTCTGTGCCGATAACCTACAAATCTAATTATTTTTCATCAATTGATATTTAGAATTGTTCGAAGTCTCTGAAAGTGGTTGAAGTTTGTGATTCGACTCCAGTGGCACCACCGTTAAACTTATTTCTGCCTAATGACAATAGTGCTAATGTTGTAAGAAGTAACTTATTTAACTATTATTTTAGAAAATGCATTAGGGAAAATAAAACAAAATGCATTAGGAAATTGCGTACGCATAAAGGTTAAAACCCATGAAATCGACAGCTCGCAATCCAATTTTCTTGAAGGTAAAAAGTATTTCAAACATTTGTCGTGTAATATTTTTATAACGCGCGTCAAACCGGGTGGCGCAGTTAATTATTTCATAAGTCATATAAAATATGTTTCCCAAATTGGTATGCAAATTAATTACAACCAATATTGTGTCAATCCATTGCCCTATTTATACAATCAGATAGTAGATACCCAGAACTATCTAAATACAAACAAAACATTATTGGACCGCAGTCAAACACTGTATTCACTGTACAAATACATAGATCATTATTCTATATACAATTATATGCACAACTGATTGCAATGTATACAAACAATAATTAGATCGAAACAGTATTCGATAGAGTAATTAGACCCCATATAGTTAGTACTATATATTCCTATGCCTTATGTGCCGGGAAACTAATGATATGTATTGTTAGTTAAAGAAAATTTAGCATATTAGTAATTGATTTATATTACTAAATTCAAATAGGTGTCGTATTTTTCACACATTGTCATTTTTTTAACGTTTAATAAGTCAGACATGTTATTTAATCTCTTAATCTTATTGTTATTTAGTAGATCATTTAATATAATATTGTAAATCAATTTTTTTTCTAGAAAATTGCTAATTGTTCTATTAATATAATTTTTAATTTAGTTATTTTATTTTGAATGTTATTGTGAATGAAATATTGTATTCGTGTTTAGTATGTAGTTGCGTTCATATTGCCGTTTGCATCTATAATTGGACCTACTTATGCAAACAGGAACCAATCCACACAACGACAGTGTTAAAAAAAAGTCAATTTTTGTCAAAATTTTGTATGCTGTAAAATTTTAGGTTATTTTTAATAAAATCTATGTACAATATTTCACAAAATAATTTGTAATATGTATATAAATATAATGTTTTTGAAAATCATCAACATTTTTAATGATTTTGGCATGTGTGTGGATTGGTTCCTGTTTGCATAAGTAGGTCCAATTGAGGTTACACTCACCAGTAACTTTATGTATTCCGTTTCAATTAAATATGTATTATTGTTCAACTTTATAGGTGTAACTTATTAAATAAATAAACATTGCTCGATGGGTGGCTTCGGACACCAGTATAGACCTAATTCACTCGGCACCAGCTGTTATTCATACATTAGCCGATAAGGATGTCCAGTTAATATATTCTAGTAGAACTAATTAAACGGATTACGTTAAGAAAATCTGTGATGTTTATTTAGTACTTTGATGCAAATGATGATGTAAGCAACTAAACAGAGAGATATTTGTAAATGATGACGTAAATAAGTAAATATTTGTTCTAAATGCTATTAGCACTAGATCGACGCCGTATTCGATATATGTTAAGCTATTGACATGTTTTTTAGTTCAATCAATAAAAAGTTTGCAAATTTCCGATATTGATCATGGTCGCATTTAGAGTTAGTGGTTGAAATTTTTTATAATGATTACGGTCGAACTGTATGACAGGACAGATTTTAGAAAAGTATTTGAGTGTCGTGACGGTATTACGCCGTTGCGATTAGTAGATCGCACAGTCTAAGTAGTAAATAATCTCGGGTACAATAGTAGGTATATAATCATATTAAATTCGAAAAAGTGTGACGTCACGATAAGGAAAGGGCCCGTAAGTAATGACTTGTGACGGACGCGGCGAAGGGTCGAAAAATGATTAAATTTAAAAGTAGCTGAGTAATACTTTGGGTACAAAAAGTAGACTTTATTGTGAGCTGAACAACCCGAATTTAAGTTCAGTGGCTACTCAGTGTGAAATCAGACTTCACAATCGGGTTTCGGAGATTTTCTACTTACGAGTAATTTTGGTTTACTCAATTATTTGATAAGAACTTATTAACTTCTTGCAATAGCGTTCAAGTACAGATCCCGTAAAAAGACAAGAACAGAAATTTATATATTTACATTTCCAAAATTAAACTCCTTAAACCTACCTTAGCTGGGTTTTTAAAAGGATTTTTGTGCAAAGACATGATATCAGCAGAACGACAATAATGACAGACTTACAACTTAATTAGAAGTATATATAATTTTGGCTTTTGTCTTAGATCTATTTTAATTAATTATTACCAGACGTGTTTTGCATTAGGAAACTATTATGTTGGTCTACGTCCATTAAATAAATAGAATTTTATAAGTATCTAGTTAATGTTACGTGACACTTAATCTACATCTCAAAAGCTACTCATCGACTATTACTATTCGGATTTGGCTCGTGGCAACATAAATAAATATACATTTTTTATATGCATATTGAATAGGCGACGATCGTAAGATTATAGTAGAAAGTGTATGTTATTATTGCCTTTTTTTGCATTTCATTATTTTTATTGATTATTGAATTTTATCGCGTTTTATAAGCAGTGATAGCCTAGTGAATCACGGCCTCGCAGTCGAGGGATCCGAGGTTCAAACCCCAGGCACGCACCTCTGATTTTTCAAAGTTATGTGCGTATTTCAATTATCACTTGCTATAAATATAATATATTGTTCTTTGAAAAAAAAAGTTCTCAAAAAGTGTATGAAGTCTACTAATTCGTACTTGGCAGCGCGGTGGACTATAGCCTAACCCCTCTCACTCTGAGAGGAGACACGTGCCCAGCAGTGGCACAGTAATGGGTTGATGATGATCGCGTTTTATGTTTTTATTTTATTACTGTTAACGTACAAAGAGATTTACGTCATATTTAAATTGTATTTATATTGAGTAATTAATTTAAAACTTCAAACTTATACGTGGGTATTCGATAATAGTAGTTTGGTTATAAAACATAAAGGGTATGTTTGTAATGACTAAATAATAGCTTTTTACTAAACACGTGAACGTATACATGGTACTAATATAAACATAATTGCCATTAAAAATTTTGCCTGTTAATCTGTTTGTTTCAGGTAATCTCCGAAACGCCTGGACCGATTTTCGCAGGACTTTCACTGGCGGATAGCTGATTTCATAAAGAGTAACATAATTTATTTAAAAAAATGCGAGGTTTCCACGGAAATAAATAAAACCCATCAAATGTACAGCACGCGCCCCGTTTAATTAGAATTATTGAAGTTATCTACTTAAGTTATACATAGTTTAATCATTTATAACAGTTTATATGCTTTCTTCCATAAACTAAAACATATTATTAGATATTGCTATCGTCATACTGCAGTGAACTCAGCGTTTGTAAGATGGTAACATGTGGCAAAGGATCTCGTTTCAAAAAGGGTTGCCGCTCGACATCCGTATTTACTTTTCCGTAATATTTTAAAATTAGTCTTATCAGAATTACGTGATGGTAAGTGGTCACTGCCGCCTATGGATGTCTTTGACCGTCTCCATATAGACAAGTTTTATGTGAAGCTAAAAGTGCTTCGTTGGACTTTGCCGGTCTAATCTTAATGGCTCTATCATATTAACTTTTTTTTTGATGTATGATATAAATCTCGTGCCGAGAAGTTTCAAGTTAAGACTATACTAGTCTTATATGCAGTCGGTTCCAGTTTTGAACCCCGCTCAGACAAATATCTAAATGATAAATTTAGCTTTTCGTTCTAAGTCTGGGTATTACGTATTCGTCTTTGTGTGTTAATGGCTCCCACGACTCTAGAAAAATCTTTGAGTGAGGCTATCAGTAAAGAAATCGATTTCAATTTAAAGAATTATTAAGCGGTTGATACCGATTAAGATTGTCTATATTTATTTAAAAACGAATACCTACACTGTCGATTTAAAAAAGTTTTAATGAATTTCTAGAACAATATAGGTCTGACAAGAAGTTAATGGACAGGGTTCCCCTTGAAATGTTATAAATCATTATATATATTTAATAAAAACTCTGAATACATTGTACTAAAAAATATAAGAAGTATTTCATAATTTTAATGGCAACCCTAGCGGCAAGCAGGCGCTCAGTCTGCCTTTTGAGATTCATTAAATTTTGAGGGAATTCTTATGGTAACAATTTAATTATACGCTTGATTTTCAGATATATGCTATACTAGCTGTGCCCCGCGATTTCACATTTATAAAATGTAGCATAGTATCAATATATCCGAAATGTTGTACCTTCAACTGTTTATGCAAAAATAGGGCTTGCGCGGTGGATTCAATGTTTTTTACGAAGAACCCTAAAACATTTTCTAAAATAAAATTATCCTATGTTTCTCGGCATGATACCAGCGATTCGTCAGTGGAAGCTCGTGAATATCGGTCTCACCATGTCGCAGATTAGGTGAAACAGACAGGCAATATCAGTAACAGTATTTTTGTTGTACGTAGGTATCGTATATATGTAGTTTCATAAACATTCAGTAAAAACCTGTTATTTAGATATTACAAATACCTCAATTTTATTTATTTGTACAGAAGTATCTATTCATGAACTTGTTGTAGAATATTACTTCTTTATAACCTGATAAGTTTAAATAAATTATATTTTCTGATTACATATGAGCAAGAGTTGATAATACAGATATGAATGATACCTACACAGTTCAATTAACGAGAGGTACATTTTTCGGTGATCCGAAGTTTGAATCCAAGGCACTTCTGATATTTCAAAGCTATTAGCACTTGCTTAAGCGACAAAGGAAAACATCACGACGAAACCTGCAGGTCTGATAGTTCTTAAAATAGAAAGTTGTGAAGGGTGTGTAAAGTCTACCAATACGCACTTGACTGGCATGCTGGACTTAAGCCTAAATCCTTTCCACTCTGAGAAGCGGGTCCAGCAATGAGCTTGTAATGGGTTGACGAAGACGGCTGCATCTTTCAGTTGATTTCACGAAATAATACTTTAAATTAATTTTGTTATTTAAATTTCATATTATAAAATTAATAATATTAAATGTTAATGATATTAAATTTGTTATTTAAATTTTATAAGGATAAACAAAAATATATAATTTCAAAACAATTTAAACACTATTGCCTCTACAAATGTGTAGTAACTGTATAGAACAGTGAGAGTATAATAGTGAAGACCTTGTAGAATTTAATCCTAATAATTGTTTACAGTACTGAAAGTAAAACAAATGTTTGAAGAGATAGCGCCAATATTTGAACAAAGCTACATTCAATTTTTGGAATATTTGTTCACTTACCGCAATCTGTGTTTACGTTCGAAAACACAAATGTTTTAGGATTAATTTACTGCCGTCTTGTCTCGGTTTAAAAATATGCAACTATCGTTATTTTTTAGAAATACATTAAATTAAGGTAAGTTAAATTTAAATTGAATATAAAAAATATGTAAATGAATTATACTATTAATTGTTTTGTATAACGTACAGAACAAACAAAACAATTAATATTGACGATTTCCTGTTTATTTTACTCCAGAAAAACAACTCAAAAATGTTACCATTTTTTAATAAAAACAATGTCAAATTGCGTATTTAATATTGGAACAGATTTATTCGTAAAAATAAATTATCAACTGTTTTTTCTCGTTATTAATCTGTTATCAATGATAGACAGAGGGAGGGAAAGTGTTATCCACGATTTATTACCAATTAGTAATAAGTTGTCCTGAAATATGTCAAACATCAATCAGACCGAGGATGCTGTCAGTATAGCGGCATGAAACTTTGTATGAAAACCGAACAATGTCCACTCTATAGTTCCGTCATGTATTTAATCTCTTTGCTGTAATGTAATTCAACTAACCGAGTTGAAATATAAGTGCCGTGTTGCCCGTTTAATGGGCACATAAATAGTTTGTGAGAAAGGACCGAAGGATCATCTGCTAGAAGAACATTTCCTTGTTTTTACGACCAACTCGAGGGCTTTAATGCGGCTAGTAAAACCAGATAAGACTTTTTATTGACACGCAAAAGGGAAATATCAAGCGTGGGATTAAAAATATTGCATCCATGGAGTGCGAGTAATCAGCTAAGCTTAATGAAGCTGCTGTTTTTGTCGATGAATACCTTCCAAAGATTCTTACGAAGCATAATCTCCGCTACCTATCAGATCTGACCCGGAGATGTTTGTAGGCTGACAAATGTAGTTTGTATAAATCATAAATGAGTTGTATGTATGCACGGGTCTTAATAGTTATACTGGTTCAAAATAATATAATTAATAATTAATAATCAACCATTATTAATTAACAATGTACAATACTTATAATCTAATAATATACATGACCTTATATACATATAAATATTTACAATAAGTAGAAAATAATAAAAATAGTTATAAATAACACAAACCATCTAAAACATCCGTGCGTAAAAATAAATATTTCAAAATAATGAAATTTAAATTGTCTTAAAGTTTATTTTATAATTATGTACTATTATTATTATTTTGTACTACGTATTTTTAATGTTTTATTACTTTTATGTTTCTGTGTACAAAAACTTATAAATAAATAAATAAATAAATAATTTTTTAACCTCTTGATATCAGTGCATTTTATTCATGACCAACTTCAAAGTAGTTTTTTTGAACAGGTTTAAAACCACTTTGCTACTTCTATCAAAAAATACAAGAAAAATGTAGTCTAAATTCTAAAATCTAAATACTAAACATAAAATACTTAAGTTTATCTATTCATTATAAACGGGAAAGATGGCTTCTTCGTATTATAAAATGAGCCGGCGCTTTGCCTGTAAGGCTCTCAAAGAGTTCGTTCGCTTCTGTGATATTGAGAGAGTAAGTAAAGCAGATCGACAGTAAATCTCTCTGAGAAACTCCGTACGCTCAGACGGGAAACCATGAAATATGTAAAATGCATCCAATAATTGGCCAAGTGCGAGTCGGAGCCGCTTACAGAGGGTTCTGTATCATCAAATGTCTATCATACTGCCATACAAATACATACACGCTGATACACGCAAACGTAAAACGCCATCGTATGTAGTACCAGAACAATAGTTAGATGGCTGAATATAACATAGATGGCACTGTCACTAACAAAGTATAACCAATTTAAAACGTATTATAAATAAATAAACCGGTCAAGTGCGAGTCGGATTCGCAGGCGAAGGGTTCCATAGAATTATCATTAAAAGATTAATAAATAAATTTGAACAATTTTCCAACTAACAACATAAGTTTGTTTTTCAGTGTTTGTATGAAATACAAAGTAATGTTATTCGGTTTTTGAAAGTGTACATCTCAAAAACTGTCAACCGTATCTTATTCGAACCAATTTTCGTTGAAAGGTTTCCTTGACATCTACAATATATGTTTTATCCACATTTTTCATTCTCTTAATTTAAAAGTTAAAAGGGGGTGGGGGCTTTTTACCGCTTTGAAATGGCTTCGCCCTCAAACAATCGGCTTTGAGAAAATAATGTTTTAGAAACCTCAATGTCATTTTTAAAGACCTTTAGACAATTCTATGTAGAATACACTTAATTGCCAAGTTTCAACTCTGTAGTCTTAATAGTTTCCGGATAAAGTGGCTGTGACATCCGGACAGACGGACAGGTAGACATGACGAATCTATAAGGGTTCCGATTTTTGCCATTTGGCTGCGGCCTAAAAAGCGGAAAAATAACGGTTTCCTTTGTGTGGGACCACCGTCATTATAATTTATTTATTTTTTGTTGTTATAGCGACAGTAGTAAACACTGTGTAAAAATTATAAGTGTATTTTACAGTTTAAGAAAAACTTAGTAATAGTGTTCCGTTTTACTTCAAGATTATGGAACCCTAACAATATCATTAGTTATGCGATGCACTTTGTATATCGGGAAAACGTCCTTAGGGAGCGCATCCTGACTTTGTTAGTGGGGATCTCATTCATAATATAATATCCGCAGTTTCCACAAAGTTCGCGTAACGTGCCGCAGAATGTCTCTGATACAGTCGCATTTTGTCTATCGCTAGTTCAGTATTGGCAAAGCTTCGTAATGTCTGGCTTCGTATTTACGCTCATGCCAGTTTCAATCTGGAGGTACTGTTCCTTTTGCTGCAGCACGAATTATTTTTGACTTATTTTTAACTTATTTTTAACTTTTACGATCTATTGTATGATAGTCGTGTACTGACTGTTGACTTGTCCAATTAGTCAATGGCTTGTAATACGCTTATTAATGTAGCAGTGATAGTCTAGGGGTTGAAACTCGGGTACTCATCGAGGGATCCAAGGTTCGAACCACTGCTATGTGCGTATTATTAATTAATTATCACTTGCTTTAACAGAGGAATACGTCACGATGCCTAAGAGTTCTTTAAAAAGTTCTCAAAATGTTACGTCTACCAATTTTCTCTCGGTGGTGGACTACGATGTCAACTTCTCTCACGCTTAGAAGAGACTCGTGCCCAGGAGAAGTATGTTGAAGACGCTTTTATTCTATAAGTAAAACAATTATTGTTAATAGGTACAACAAAATTACTTTGCACAACTGCGAAAACATAAAGGAAATAATGTGCGAGTCAAAGACTAGATGTTATATAAATCATGAAATATCACGAAGAGAACGTAATTTTCATTTAAATGCAACGAGATAATTTAACTAAACTAAGCATTACGGTGTTTGTGGCGCCGAGAGAGCATAAAACGAGAACATATACATTGAAAGCAGATAGACTCCAAATAATGACTTATAATGACAGCTGGAAAGCGTCTCAAGTGACGACCATAATATTTTTGAGTGTACGCTGGATAGCTCAAGTAGTACAGGTTACATGTAGTCAATTCGGAGTCTATTTTATTAGTAATGCGTAGGATATAAGAACGTAGGCGGAAGTCAGTGGGTCGCAAAGGATCTTACTAGCGGTAGGATGTAACCGCTACAAATTTTAATAATACTTCATAAGTTAGGTTTTGTAGATAGCACACAGATATAGGATGTTTAAGATACACAATGTTATATTGAAAGCATTATCAAAAAGGATACGCGTATGTGTGTGTGAGTGTGCGTGTGTGTGTGTGCGTGCGTATGCCGAATAATTTACATAATATCCTTCTATTGTAATAACTTTTTTAGGCGCCAATTAACGTGACATCTTGACCAAATATCGAGTCTAACGTTGTGATGAAAATATTTACTAGTGAAATGTATGCTTTTGGGTATTGGTAATACATGTTACCACACATTCAAGGATACACCACGGCACTTGAAAATATTTGGAAATGGATGAATATGTTTTGTATAAATTGTATATAAATACATAACCACAATATATCCGCACGGCCTTAAAGGGCGCTATCCAAGAATGTTATAACATGACATTTCTTTCTATGCATCTCTTTCTCTCTAAGAGTGTTTAAATGTTTCAGTTATCTCTTTCTCATGCTTTGTTGGTCTTTAGCGTAGCAAAAAAACTGTCTATTAGACATGGCTGGAAATATCAAGGAAACGGCGAAGTACTTGAAAAAATTCTTTCGGCAAATCTTTTATACCTTGTTGAAGTAATCTTATAATCTTTTACGTTCCTTTGTTTTATCCATTAGGTATTTTGTGGAGCATAAAAAGACAATCAACAATTTTAAACCGGTATTTACGTCTTGTAAATGTAAGTAGAAGGAAACAAATCTCATTTATTTACTTTATATTAGGTCGGGGAAAAAGTTTTATTTTGTATGAAAACTCAAGAAATAGTTTTCAAATTTAATTACGATATTTATATGCCATTTTGTTCGTTGACTGTCCGCCATCTTGTAGGTAGTGACATGATCCTGTTGCTGTAGAAATTTTAGGACTTCTGACCAAAAAAACGCGGAAAATAGTTTCTTCAGTCCTCTCTTGATGTTAACCTAATACTGTCTAAAGAATTCTGAAGAGACC
>DWRA01001904.1:0-15428 GCA_018250295.1 Spathilepia clonius
TGAATGGTCAGTATGTGCAAGGCTTGATCCTTAAGTAGAATAAGTGAAATTTATTATAAATAAATGCTGCGCTTGATAAAATATAACATTTAGCTAACGCTATGGTACGCACAACTGGGGGTATTGCGCTTTTTCCAGTAATTGTATTATATTTTTTATTATTTATTTAAATTTTTAATCACCTACGAGCATGACTAACCCTGATCCTGAATAATTTATGTCCTTCGTTTAACCTAATACACTTTATATGGCACAAGACAATTCACTGTTACAAGATGTTAATTTAATTTCCTCCCTTAATTTAAATATTGGCTTCAGTCACCACAATTTAAGTAACGAGTGATTTCTCGCAGGATACAGCTCACAGAATATTATTATAAATGTGGTTAAATTTACTACTGCTAGCTTATATTGCGTTTCATGGAAGTTCAAAACGAGCACCGTTGACTATTTATGTTTTGCGAGCGACGATAGATGTCTCTGTACATCTTTGTACTTACAAGTCTACAAAATATAACAGATAATTTGTATTTAAATAGTAGACAAAATTTTATAGTATTGAAGTAGTAATGATGAACGAGCATGATTTCTACCTGATGGTAAGTGGCTAATGCCATTATCAACCCCAGATAAGATTAGTGTCCTACTGAGGGCAACCACGTTGCTACGCCTGAGGACTAAATTGGAATGCCTTGGATAAATACGTCCCCTTCAATCCAGAAGACAGCGGCGCTTAACACTTGTATTATTAGACAGAAATAGATATGTCGGTGGTAACTCTGAAGTGAATGAAACCACATACGATTCTACCACCTAAAATGCCTATTGTTATGAATTTTGGCCTCTCATATAAGGATGAAGGAAAGCATCGCGAGAAAACCTTCATATTCGACAGTACTGCAATAGTGAACTATGGCGTAAAACCTTCGAGTTTTACATCAGACACCAGCCCAATTGTAGTACCTACTCCGGCAGTGGACTATGGCTCAATGCCTTCTAATTTTGTAAGCAGACAAAACTGAAAATTTTATAAACACAGTAATCTACTGACTATAATACTAATGATAAATAACTCATAATAAGAATATCAATACAAATATCCAAGTTCAATGTAAAATAGCTAACACGGAACAGGCAAGGTCGCGAGGCTGAAACAATTTGTCGTAATGCCGCAGCAATCTGCGATAATAGCCGTTCAGCACCGCCTTTATAGCGGAGCTTTGATTGAGGCTTAGGAATTTATTTCTAGAAAGTGTTGCAATACGCCAGAAAGAAATAAATACTCAAATATATACGTTCATGAAATCGGGAATTAAAAATATTCTCGAAAACAACAAAAAAATTATGTTACAAATATATTGTTATTGTACGATAAATACCGAATACCGTCTACAATAATGGCTAATAATCCAGATGTAATTATAAATACAAAAAACGTCATCAAAATCAGAAAAGTCGTTTCGGCCAACACTTGAAATTTACGTATTCGTATTTTCGAGGTCTAAAAAGAGTATAAGACGTCGATCAAAGAATCTGGCGCCTAAAGCTTTTGACAAATATTGCTTTTTATTTCATATAACTTTTATGATATTTAAAGTTAATTAGTACCCACTGTCATTACAAACTTAGGCATACGCTCGTTTATTGTTTATTATTAAGTAAATAAAAAAAAAAAAAAAAAAAAAAAAAAAAAAAAAAGAAAAATTAAAAAAATTTTTTATTTTTAAAATAAAAAATAAGCTAAGAAAATTTGTCAAATTTTGTTCAATTAACAAAAAAAGAAAAATAGAAAAATTAAAAAAATCGTTAATTTTTGAGTCACATACTCAGGTCACGTAATTTGTCTAATTCTGGTCTATTAACTAACATAAAGTAGTCAAGAAACATCAACCACAATGAGACCTAATAAGTTAGAATTAACCTATTTTGACATGCCAGGGACGTTTCATAGAAATATTACGTCTAGTAGGTATGAATATTGAGCATTTTTGCTCAAGTAATATTGCATGTTATTATGCGATAAGGCGCTCAACACTATGTATTAGAAGCATGGCGCATAAAATGTATTGTATGTTAATTCAGTGTTATGAGTTTTCTTTGCACACCCCACAATTTCTTGCTTTATAAAATATTTTCAACCTTTAAATATATGTATGTATATCATTATATATGTCAATATGAACTAAATATGCTATGCAGTTTTACATGGCATATTTAGTTCGTAAGTAAGTAGTACAAGTTAGGCGCTGCCCTTTCAGATTAAAAAAATCCTAAGTAAAAGTGTTACCATTTTTGAAATATTCAAGCTTTTAAAAAAATATCTTTTTTCATCTCCTTTCGTTAACTGCACGTACAAAAAAGTTAATGCGCACTTATTTTTTTTATTATGTACGTAAAGTATGGACTATTTTAACATTAATTATAAAATATTTTTCCAACCTACTAATGTGTAACTATACATTATACTAAAACCTATTCAGTTGATAGAAATTTCAGAATGATATATTATATATTTAGAAATGAAAAAAGTAAAGGCTGTTTTTGCAAGTAATCCTTTACTTGCAAAAACAGCCGAGGCTAACTAAAATGTGATTATTATTATGGGTTTTAAATGAAAGTTATGCTTGTTACCGATCCACGACGTGTCCAAACATTCTACGACAAAAAGCGTATTTGTATTCTGTATTAGTAATAAGTAAATTACCCACATAAAATGCGAGAGTTAATTACAGTACACGGGAAAATTAAGATGAATACAAACAGCAATTAGATGTTTCAGTATCTGCGAGGATCTGTGTGTCTATCAAGATTAATGCTACTGCACGTACTGGCATTCTGAAGCCGGGGATTAGACACATCTGCGCGTTCAGTCGTTCAAATACTAAAATACTAGTTGTTCTGCACAAAATGTGGTGTGCAATATAAATACTATTTTACCGACTTCTAATACATTTTTTTAAAGTGTAATTATTGCTTATATTCTATAGTGTATTGTATATTTGAAATATGTAAATAGATTTTATTTAACTTGACTGGTAGGTACATATTTATGCAATATATAAATTAATTGTAGAAACGGCTGAATCGAATTCAAAGGATCTTGTAATAAAATCTCCTATACTTTATCGAGGATACGGTTGCCAAAATATAGCTAGGGATTTTTTTAAAACGAGGAAGTAACAAACGAGCATGCAGTCCACCTTGACCAGGTGATCTCTGTCGCTCATGGACATTTGTGACCGACCCCAGATAGCAGAGTCCTACCCAAGGTCGGATAAGTAGGTCTCCACTAACACACACTTCAAACCAGAATGCCGTTGATTAGAAATAGGTTTGCCGATGGTGTCATGGGAGTCGAACCACAAACCGCTCTGCTTTCAAAATCAATAATTCATTTTATTAATTCAATCAACCAATTCAATGCATCATTATTGTGATAATATGTTTCCTTATAAGATTTAATATTCTGCGACTAATCTTACGAGAGTATTAAATGCATGCATCTATCTAATAAAGCAAATTCAAACTTTATCGCGTTTTATTGACTGAACCAGTCCAAAGTAACGATCTAATTTGAATTTTGATTGCGGCGGCACCTTCTCATTGTAGTTTCTAAACAAGCAAATAACCTGGAACGAGTTCATCATACACCACGGACCACATCCCACCGCGTTATATTGAAAAAGTTTTAAGCAATATAGACAAGGTGCATGAAATCCGTAGATCAAAAAAGTAAGACTACGCCTCCCAGAATATTGAAGCACAAGGTATTGAGAGATTAACATATTTCTCAAAGGAAAGACGTTGGTATGAATGTTACGAAAGTGAACTTTTATGCCCGTTATTAATAGTTATAATCAGTCTATCCAATATTTTCAAGGAACAAAATTTGACAAATTGCAATAGACAGAAATCGACAAATTTCGGTCCTTGACTGGCAAGACATTGATTAAATTGTCGATTGATGTGTACTTCCAAGCGTTCACAATAACAACAATCTGAACAATTACAATGACAACAATCTGAAATTCTTATTTGTTCTGAACACAAAGGTATGATTTTCATTGTTTTTAAGCGCCACTTACGCTACACAATTCCGTCGAACTTTATACCCTTTAATATTTTCAAAAGATTCCGTCTGTCATTTTTTGTGGTCTGAGGTAAAATGTAAAATTATAATTTTAATTTCCATTTACACGGCAGTACAGTACATTGTCTTAAGGCTCTATATTTAAGATTTCGGGATAATCTAGATACCTATTCTGGGTGGATGCTGGTGCACGACATTATTGGACTCTACCGACGACCACTGAACTTTACTTTCTGTACAAAACTAAGTTGTAATGCTTTCAACAGTCATAGCTGCATACTAGTATTACCTTTCTCGTAGCATTAACACATACAGAAAGACAAGTTTTTTTAATATATATGAAGAAAGTGGCAAACAAGCATGGTAAATGGTGGGCCAACAGATGGTAACTAGTCACATTACGTATTTATTGCTACCACTAAGAACTAAGCAGGAAAGTCTCGAATAAGTACGTCTCCCTTACCACCCCGGCTCAAACAGAATACAATAACGCTTAGCACAGTTGTTTTAAGACAGAAATAGTTATGGCGGTGGTACCGACTTCGAACCATAAAAGGTTCAGGGTTCTATCATCTTCAATTTACATAGCCGTAACTATACAGAGCAGTGATAGTCTAGTGGTTGAATCACGGTCTCTCGTTCGGTCCGAGGTTCGACCCTGCTACTACTACGAGGAAACTTGCACACTTGAGAGTTCTTTGAAATAAAAAAACTTCTCAAAATGTGTGTGAAGTCTACCTATACGCACTTGGCCAGCGCGGTGGACTATGGCTTAACCTCTCTCACTATGAAAGGATACCCGTGCCCAGCAGTGAGACAGTAATGGGCTGACGACGAACTATACAAACACTCAGAACAGAAAACTGATAGCATTTCTACTCTAATAGTTATTCTATGTACAAAGTAGCATTACGCAATACCATTTTGCGTGTTACAGCATAATGTAATTTAATTAAAAACTGTTTACAGTTCCCTTTTCATACTTAATGATATTTTTATATAAATATGAGTACTGCGCACGAATCCGTCTGCTTATAACAGCAGTAAATATTAAACGCTGCTATATTCTGGTTTAAAACGTGCGAAAAAAAACACAAAAAAAGGTGGTAGTACCTTTTGTAGTGTAACTTCGGCGGCACCACCGCTACACTTATTTCTGCCTAATAACAGTTTTCTGGTTTGAAGAGTGTGGTAAGGGAGATAAACTTAACGAGGCATTCCAACTTAGACCTCAGGGGTAGCAACGCATCGACTTGGGACAGTTGGTATTCTGGTCTTATCTGGGGTGGATCACAAATGTCCATGGGCGGCAGTTGCCACTTACCATCAGGTGGCAGCATGCGTGTTTGCTGCTCGTATATTTAAAAAATAAATGCTTTTTAGCATTAAGTATGCCTATTTTACCACAAATAATTGTCTTTGGTCAATAAAGAGTTAATAAATTTAAAAAATCTAAGAAAAATGTAAAATAAGTTATATAATACATTTTTATCTTATCTTAAAAGTTCTGTTAAATCCCTTATGTTGTTTCAGAAATTAAAATATACTAATTTTCCGACACATCTTTTCAAGTTTATTTTATCACACAAAATAATTACAGATGACATACAAAGGGACATTTCAATATATATACGTATAATATTATGTTCCTTGGTAAGCATGGTCAACATGCAAAGGTAATTAAAGGTTTTTAAACATTTTTTTAACGATAAGAAAGGAATATACTTAAGTGTTAATCGCTCTTTTTTAATAACAAAAATCTATTTACACGCAAATGTAGTTACTATTATGGAATATTACATAAATGACCTTTCTCCGATATTTTTTCCTATGTTTTTTTTTATATGATGTAAGTTGCAAACGAGCATACAGTCCACGTGATCGTAAAGACTAAGAAATCTCACGGATAAATAACACTTTCCTTACCACATCCTTTAAACTAAAACACTGCAACGCTGAACACTAATGTTATTACGAAGAAATAGGTGTAGCGGTGATTCTACCGAGGTCGATCCACAGTGGTATTTGCCACCTCCACCTAGAAATGCTAAAGTCCATGAGCAAAAGCATTGAAAGAACATTGAAGTAGCAAACGATCATACAGTCCAACTGATCGTATGTGGCAACTTCTGCCCGTGGACATCTGTAACTAACTCTATAGATTTTTTTTATGTAAACTACCTAACGATAAGGCAGACGGGCTACCTGATGGAAAGTAGTCACCGTCGCCTATGGACATTTGCAACACGAGAGGAGTCGCTAATGTATCGCCGGCTTTGGAGGACAGCTCTTTTTGCACCTTTTTTGAAGAGCATCATGTCATAGCGCGTCGGGAATACCTCAGGAGGAAGTTCATTTCACATTTTGCACGTTCGTGACAAAAATGTCCGTGCAAACCAAACCGTAGAGGACCGCCACGAGTCCAGCTTATGAAGACGGAACTTTATTCTTCGGCGCGTGATACGGTGGTATAGAACAATGGTTCTACCTAAAGCCAAACACATATGCGTTGCCAATGCTGAGGACAAGACGGTCACTTCATATAAGTCATCTTGCATCCACACCCTTCCATCGAAATACAGAACTGCTTCACGTTAGGAATAAGCGTAATTTTATTTCATATTTAAAAGTGTTTTCCGTCTAAACTAAGCA
Source organism: Spathilepia clonius (assembly GCA_018250295.1). Classification (NCBI taxonomy): domain Eukaryota; kingdom Metazoa; phylum Arthropoda; class Insecta; order Lepidoptera; family Hesperiidae; genus Spathilepia; species Spathilepia clonius. The sequence goes on from DWRA01001904.1 coordinate 6,743, forward strand.
ACATTAGCAATTACTACTGCATATAAATATCTGATCGCACTTTTACTTGGACCACAAAGATTTCTACAACTTTTATTCTCCTATCAATATTTCACTCAATACGAAAGCTGCCTTGATCTCCAAGCAAGGTACTGAGGTTCTAACATTATTTTCACGTCAGCACACAGTATATATGCATATATATGCATTACCAGTGAATTTGTTTACACCGAATAGAATTTGCTATGAAAATATCGTTATTGCAAACTATTCCGTGATTCAGTGCCGTAAAATTTAACGATATTGAATGTTCAACCTTCTCGCTTCCGAATAAGGCATGTATTTGACTATCGAGTGTTTAGCGAAAAAGTAGCAGTTTTTAGAATATCATAAGCATTACTATCCTGCTTTTAGTATTTCCACTAGCCTAAAAAAAGGTGTGCAGATGTAAAAACTTACAAGTATTCAGGAGAATTGATGAACAAACAGGTTATCAATCCGTGTGGGATATTTTTTATCACGTATAAAACCTCCAAGGTTTAAGAGTGCAATCCAATGATAACAACCAGTCCTGACGACTTAATATTACTTCCGAAATATGGAAGCGATAAAATTAAGGCCCTACGGTCACCCATCCAGCTTCCGAAAATCTAAGCAATGCTGATCTTTGTACATCAAGCAAAAACAAATCAAACCGTAAGGCTATGTACATTTGTATCCTTAAATGTACACAAGTAACTTTAGATATCAAAATTCTTAGTATTCCGGATTCCAGGTCACTAGTAGAAGATCCCGTAATTCACACCACTGAGTATCGAGTTACAAAATTGTTCATTAAACATAAGCCGTTTATGATATCTCACCGAGGGTTTAGGTTAGGTAACGGTGTCGGTTTTGTTTCGGGTCTGAGTTAGAGGTCAGTTTGGCTGGTATTTAGTTTATATTTTAATTAAGACTGAATTAATTTTGGTTCCTTTATTTAACTAAGGGCTTCCGCACGCAACCTGACAGCAGGTGCGGGGTTTTAAATTTTACGTAATTATTTTATTGTTCCGAACGTTTCCAATCCTCGTATAACACCCCATATTGAGTTGCTTTCCAGTCTCGATTTTTTGGAAACTTTAAGATGATCTGAAAAACAAAACAACAGAACAAATAGTAAGTTATCTGAGGTTAATTAGTAAATACGACATTCGATTTTAATTAACTGCGAGTGAAAACTAAACTTAACATTCACCAAAGTATAACATGAATTATTCTCGATGGCAATACATGTTTTATTTTTATATAAGATGCATAATTCTAAAACTGTTTTTAGTTTTTACAAAGCGTAATGTATTTTCGCGTCAGCATTAATTTTCGAGTTACTTAAACAATGCGAATGATAGAAAATGAGATTTCAACTGTACTTTAACTTTGCAAAATCTCAAACTTCGCCGTGCCCGCAGTTGTCGTTAAAAATATATTTTTTATTCAATACATTAATTAATATATAGATAAGTATCGACCATTATATTAAATGCATGAGTCATAATATGAGATCATTCTAAACGGATCTAAATAACTATATAAGTTTAAATGCCATCAATTTAGGTACGTAGTAGTTATAACATTTTGTTATGCAAAGGTATTAAGGTAGCTACGATACTTAAAAGTATTAATACATTAGTGTAGAATAGATAAATATAATTTATTTAAATTTCAAATGTGCAATGAACTAAATACCAAACTTATAGTTAATTATTGGTATTCAAATCAATAATAGTTTATTACTTATTCACCCATGCATGTTCGAACGATAACATACTTGTGTATAAGTTATTTACCGTCTTGTTTCTAGTCATTGTTAAAAGATAAAATCCCGTCGTTGACCTCCATTAGCATTATCAGGATTATGATTAACAAGTAGCAATGAACGTTGAGAAAACCAATTATTATTTATATTGTGTGAACTTAAAATATGCAAATATAGTCAAAATTGCCTCCCTAGTCAGTTCAAAGTAGGCAGGTAATAAGAAAACTGATATGGTATTTTTGGCGCGTATGGGCATTTTTTATACTCGTCATTTCATATAGCATGCTTGTTACGCTTATAATATCAAAAAAAAAACAAATTGAATCAAAACTATAAGTACCTACCTAACAGCTAATCGCAAAAACGTATTACATACCTAACGTTTATGTAGGTACGTTTTGTAGATACCCGCATAAGTATTGTTAGTGTAAATACTTATTCGACTTATTGAGTGGAATTTTTTACAATTATGTTACTATTAAAAATGTCGTTACAAAATATGACACCCTACAATACGAAAGCCTACTTTCTGTACGTTTAAAAATTTGTTATACTGGGAGTTACATTGTTCATCCATCTCGAACGAAGGATAGTCCTCGCAAGGCGCCTTGAGTTCTACTTGCAGCTCTGACAAGACACCCTTGTAACGGTCATCGGGCTGGACCGTGCCGTTAACAACGACTCTATGGTTCCTCCTCGACCTGAATCTTCTATTTCTTGAATGCAGGCCATTTTTATGTCTTGCAATATATGAGTATCTTTCAATTGCATTAGTTAGGATCTCACATTCTTGATTTGTTATCTGAAACATAATTACACAAAAATTGTTTTTCTACATTCAATTGAATATAAACTTTTAATATTTTGAAACATACAATGTGAATTTTTAAACTGGGTCTTAGATGACCAAACCTAAAAATATGAAAAATAGCGTACAGTTCCCAAAGAGTCATGGGGCTGTATTAGTAAATCTTAAAAATGACTCATTTTTAAGACTACCATACGCTTTCTTGTTATTTTTGCTGAACTTTCAACTTATCAAATTTCCGATACTGTTCTCATTAGTTTCACTAGAAGCAACCCTAATATTACACAACACTATTTTTTTACTCAAAGGACATCATAAAAAGGTCCACTGTTATTTTCGTCTTTAAAAACAAGAAATAACGGAATAAGTAGGTACCTACTACTAAGAAATATTAATAGTAATGTTCAAAAATTGAGAAATTTAGCCTAAATATGTTAGACTCGTCAAATACGAATCTATTAAATCTAAAACTAAATAGGCGGTATAGTAAAACATATTTTCCCTACTAAACAGTCGAGAAAAATATTTAGATTCACGCCGCCTACGCAGTATCTTTTATAAATCGATAACAGCCAGGCAAAATTTTCATAAAATATCATAACAATAATGTTATTGTCTATGCAATAAAAATTAAGGGGTTAATAGCGCTTTTTAAATATTATTGTTTTTGCTTCCGTAAAATTATTAAAAACATACGTAAATTTTACAATTAATAGCCCCAAAACTAAATAAAAGAAACCATAAGTATTCAGTAACAGATAAATAATAAACAGGATTAAATTTAAATTTAAAAAAATACGTTTTTTGCAACTTAAGACCAATCATGCAATCAATAATTCTAACAACGAATCACTGAACTGAATGATGATCCAGACTGGTTAATTATTCCCTAATAATTTAAAAAACGTGAATGCTTATGTATTTGTTACCTTCACTTTAAAGTGCGACGGGTTAAACTTATAATAGGTGTCTTCCTTATTTTCCTGTTGTGGTTTTGGCCACACTTCTCCTTTCGTCGGTGGGTATTTTGGCCCAGGATTCACAATATATATACCAGATACTAATATTACTCCAAAATATAAAAAAGGTATCAAATATCTAACAATCATTTTGTAAAATTAAATAATTTTAGTACAACAACAACTGACTATTCGACTGTCAGTACTTAACTAAAGAAAGACCTTATAGTACTAAATAGTTATAACGTTTTCGTGCGTGATCATGATAATCATTGCAAGTATTATGTTTGTTTGTACATTCAGTTGTTGATAACCTTTAGATCTCACATATTGAAAAGCAAGTTTCCTTGATTCATTGGTATTTTATTTTATATCACTGCGTTGCCTACATTTGAATAATTTCCTTTAAAAATATTTTTATTTACTTAAATTATTAATCGTATTTACTTGTTAGGAATAAAATAAATCTATGGTATTAAATATAACTCTTCAATAAAAATATTGTGAGCTTTCGGACATATTCAGATTGATGAAACCCGGGAGCACAGAGTACCTTCAAGAGTGAGAATAACGTCAATGTAAGAATAACAGCTAAACAACCATATTTACATTATACAAATATGATTTTAATTAAGATTTAAAAAAGAAGTTTCATTATTAAGACCTGGTTTTAGGCCACATAAACTGCAATAATTTTATAAAATACGTAAATAACTTGAATTCAATTAGTCAGATTGTAATTCGAAATGGAAGTTTTTAAATATGATTTGCGTTTACTGAAATGCCGATATTTCTGATTGCAATCGATTATAAATTAGATAATGTTTTCACCAAAAATAGTCTATGGTATAATAGCTCGTATATGTGCACGGATTATAAATCTGTATCACAGTACTTTAATACATGATCTGTACCTTTACTACCGTACACACAGTACGTACTAATAAAGTTAAGCTGAAAAGCAAGATGCCAAGGCCGTAAACCCCTGTTAAAAAAAACCGTACGTACGAACTGTTGTCAGTCAGTTGTCATTGACAAATTACGATTGAAATTGGATTTTGGTGAATTTGATTAGTAATTTCCAATTTTTTTTAACTCGATTACTTGTTTTATTTCGATTGCATATTTTGATAAAGTTCAAATTATATATGCAATATTCTACTCGTAGTCCTCGTTATTCAAGTTTCCATTGACTGAAAATATTTCTACATTTCGTTATTTGTCCCACGATGATTAGACTATTGTGTGCTATTATTGTGACCGTGTCTTTGGGTGGAATGTTATGCGCTGCAACTCCACTAGACGAGGAGATCGGTATCGGTCGATACACAATAGAAGGCCGCGTGTTTCCTAGCGACGAAGAAGAGTCTGACCATTGGCAGGTCGACACTAGAATTCACGTGAACGGCGGAGAGTACATCGGATTCATAAAAGAAGATGGTTCGTTCACAATCTTCAATGTACCTACGGGATCTTACGTTGTCGAGGTGATCCATCCAGACTACTTGTATGAACCAGTGAGAGTGGAAATTAATTCCAAAGGAAAGTTCAGAGCGCGAAAAGTGAATTATGTCCAGACGTCACAAGTCGTGCAAGTTCCTTACCCGCTGCGGATGAAGGTGTCTACCAGGATCAAGTATTTCCAAGTTCGCGAACAATTACGTGTAACTGATTTCCTATTCAACCCTATGGTCATCATGATGGTGCTGCCGCTACTACTCATTATGGTCCTGCCAAAGATGATGAACGATCCAGAAACAAAAGAAGATTTGAAACAAATCTCCAATATGACTAAAATGTCTGAACTTCCAGAGATGTCTGAAATGTTCACTAAACTGTTCAACAGAGGTGCAAAACCTAAGACTGTTTCTAAAGCAAAACAACAACAAGTCAAGAAACGGCAATAAATGTTACTTAGTTAAATAAGTATCTGTAATTTAAAAATGCTGTATATTAGATTTTATTGTTCAAGTGTAATATAAAAATTAAATTATTCAAATTTGTTTTATTTTTCTTTCAATCTTTGATAGGTGTTAAAATAAATTTACATGAATAATTTGGACACTTCATTGTTCATTGATGTAAATGATAGTGAGATAATATATTTACTTTTGCAATGGTCTCAGTCCCAAGAAAAAGCAAGAACTAGTTGACATGATATTCAAGTTTTGGAGTAAGAAACCAATGAAACTGTGCTACTTTCAGTAGACATTAGAACATTAGAACCCCTGGACCACATTTGATTGAGAGATTGATTTGATGTAGAGATAATACCAAATGTTAGAAACTATTTCGTACTGTTTGGTACCATTGTCCCTTGATAAATAAAGGAAAATGTAAAAACAAAAGTGACCTTATGTGAATCTTTGGTGCCAACTTATTTTAGTACCTATGTCAAAAATTACTGAAATATATTTGGGGTACAAAAAAAGTACTATATATTTACACAGAAAAGTTCTTCAGGTGGTCAAGTTCTATGTAAAGTTAATGTGGCCCAGACGTCCTGATATCAGAGTGCATGCTTACTTGTGTTATAATTTTTCTCTCTATACTCAAGGTACAAAATAATTGAACATAGGTACTAATTAGTATAAATATTTGATGCCTTATTTAGAACCTTAGCAGATATAGAAATGTTTACCTTAAACATGGCTAAACCAGCTGCATCATATAAACAAATAGCAAGGCAGAAAGAGATATCTCTGCCCATAAACAGTGAAGGGTTTTACCATCCGGAAAACTAGATTTAGTAATCAACAATAATTGCTAATTTTGCAAATGTGTAAATCTTTGGGAAACCACCAAATTTTACAAAATAAAATATAACACAATTTCGAAAGGGTTCTTTTATTTGGATATAAATCTGTGGAGACGACAATTATGTTTCACCACTCTTTTAATGCTAATGGTTTCCAAGCTGCATAACAACTTAGATAATATTACACATAAATACAAGATAATTTATTATAAAAAGTAAAAAAATATCAGTCATTGGTAAATTTGGACGGAAACTAATTAAGTAACTTGCTTAAAACTTCTATGAGATTCATTATTACAGCAGCCATTTATTATAAAATCCAGGTTCATAGTTTTTTTGGACGGTAGATGTTAAATTTTGTACATATAATATCTTAAATATCATGGCGAATTGTTATAAAAATTATATTACGTTGACATATTAATTCTCTAAATATAGATGACAATGTTATATTCAAAATACACATTATTTATAGATGTACTTTATACAAGTACTTACGTCAATGTCTATATAATTGATTGGAGTTGTAAATTGATGCAAGAATCACATGTATTTATAAAACAAATTCGCCAGTGTAAGATCTACGAAAGCCCAAAAATTTCATCGTCTATAATCAACTTTTATACGAGATTACTATTCCAGTATTTTTATTCATTCATAAAGGAAACTTAGAAAAATTGTCTAAAAATATCTTAAAACATTGTTGTTTACATACACCATGCCATACACAAATATTTTGTTGTAAATAAAATAATCTTTATGAAGATTTATGGTACATATTTCAATTCATTTTGTCTTTAACTAATAAGGCATACCTAATGATTGACAATGTTTTATGTTTTAAATTTTTACTTATTGTTAATGAAATATTTTTATTACATACAAAACACTTATACTACATACAAACTCTATTCTAAATTTATTTACACATTTAGAATTATTTTTTTCCAATCGCCTTCTATGTGTTTGATATAATTTTATTTTTTACTTTGAGGCAAGTACGCATGCATTGTATGCTACTGTTTAATCGACAATTTACATTAGTTATATTGCAGAATATCATGAAATAGTTAAACATAATAGTGAATGAAGAATAGATGACACAGCACCCAAACATTGAATAATACCTCGATATTAAGATAAATGCATTGTAGAGGAGACTATAGGAAACCCGTCACATTGGTAGCACATAGCATCATTTTATGTCTTTTAAAAGATTTTTGCCCACTATAGTCACGCACGATATAATAAAGAATAATAGCTGATTGAACAGACAAGCAGGGATTTGGCTATGTTAATCTTATATGTTTTTTTCAAATCATTACTATTATACTAGGCATGATGTGATATAGTGAACATATTCCTTTAGTGATATTATCGTGTAAGTCGTATTACATTTAAATTATTGTGATGCCAAGTGTCTTAAAATTATGCTTCCAATGTAAATAGGTACTTAAAATCGAAATAAAAATACTTGGAGTAAAAGGGCTATAAACAGTTTAAATTAAAGTAATGATATTTTAAACAGTACTGCACTTCTTAGACATAATAAATAATACTAAGTGGTTAAAACACGCAGGTTGTAGGTAGTATGAAAGTAGGTTGGGAAATAATAATACATATACTGAATCTAAGTAATAATAAAGATTGAGTGAAAAATGTATAAACAAATCACATAATTAAATAGTATTTTACGATTAAAGCACGTCGTAGTAAATTATATACTATGGTATAATTGTACATTTTATAATAGAGTACAGTAGTTAATATGGCAGTATATAGATAAAATAAATCGGTCAGTGAAGTTAGTACAACCTCAAAATGTATTATTGAATATTATTTACTCACATAAATAGTAATTTTTTTTCTTTTGTAAATTCTGTGGCTCAGAAATAATTAAAAGAAAAAACATTTATCATGTACATAGCCGGCTATTGTGATTTTAATTGTGCAGAAACAATTTTTTGACAAAGGTGGACTCTCCATTACCTCTGAGGTACATAATTGGTTTCAACAGAAAACCACAAATATTGGGAATTGTGCTAAACAAAATAATGTCGATATGAATACCAGAAAAAGGTATTAATATTGCCAAAGATAGATATTAATCAGATATTGTTTATCATCTTATGTATTGACTACGGTTAGGATGAGGTGTTACTTAACGTACTTACATTAAATAGTACTAAGGTATCTACACAACTATAACTGGTAAGGAATGCTACTTTCGCGGTGTAATTTTGCTGCTATTTGTAATCTCAGATTATTTCCGTTCTCAATCTGAACAGAATAAAGATAGAGAATATAATATAATAATTTTTATATATTTTTTTTAAATCCTTTACTTTGTTCCATTTGATATTCAACCATAATTTTATTGTCAATAT